>MU251666.1:0-36770 GCA_019669835.1 Amylocarpus encephaloides
AGAATCTTCTTTGCCACCTTACCGATAATTTGTAATAATTACTAAGGAAATAAGTGACTCATATAACCACTATTACGTTATAGTGGCTAACAGTAAGATTCTACCATCTTGCCTTAGAATGTGTTTCTGGGTCAAATCTAGATCCGAGGATCTGACGTCCCACGATAGTCGTTGACTTATGCAGGATGTTATAAGTAACAATCAATCAATCAATCAACCTTCATTACTCTGTATAACTTCATCATTTTGCCACAACCTACAGATTTTTATTAGTCGTCAAATTTCCCTTACAGGCCCCTCCCTGAAAACTTTGTATAATCGCCGCACGATTATATTAGGTATTGTTTCAAGGAAGAGAATTTTCTCAGGATGTATTTCCTTCTTTTGGTAATTTTAAGGGGGGGGGGAGGGGAAGGTGGATGATGTTTTAGACGATTTTGGGGGTGTCTATATGGGAAGATTAAGCGGGGTTAAGCGAGGGCGGAGGGCAAGTGTTATTATAGCGGTGATGGAAAGAGCTTCAAAGGGGAAGGTTAGGGGGGAAGATCGGATGATCATTTCAAGGTCTTGCTTCAAATACCTTTAAAGGTGTGAAAGCTACATTATGCGTAGTATCCTCCACACGCCTCGAGAAAACATCACTGGATTTGAGTCGGTTTCTTGCATCCGTAAATGAGAAAAGTCCGGATTTATTGCTTCTTGGAGCTATTCTAAGCAGACTATCAATGTCAGTTGAATACTTCGTAGATATTGAGGGGCTTGATAATAGAGCTTCTAGCAATTACTAGGACTGCGTAGGAAACACATCACAGGTTAGGGTTTAGAAAGCCTAGATTTCGTGAACGCTGTTTCACTTGTATCCATACCACCTTTAGTGTTTATTTTCCCGTTTTATGTATCAGACATATCACAAAGAGAACCCAAAACAAGAACGCCATTCAGCCATTTTAAACCCAATGCCCACCTTAAAGATCCTTAACCTCCTTAATCTTACAATCCACCGCCATCCCCCACCCCTCCCTTCCCCCCACCCAATTCTTCCTCTTCCCCACCTTCCCAATCTCCTTCGCTAGCTCCTCCACCGCCTCCTTCAACATCATCGGATCCTGCTTAACCTTCTTCACCTTAATCACAATCCTCACACCCTCCTTATCATCATGTTTGCCAAAGCCCTCCGCCCACTCCGCATCGATCTTTAGTCTCGGCTCCTCCTCGTCAAACTCCCCGGATGGGTAGATAGTAGCGAGTAGCTGTCCGACTTCACCAAGATAGCGAGTCCACCAGACCTCTTCCGGGGTGAGGATCGATTGCAGTGATTCCTTGAAGTCAATTTCGCGTGGTGGGAGTTCGCCTTCATAGCGTGCCTCAAGCATGAGGGCGAGCAGGGCGCGATCAGAGTGTGAGACGCCGTGGGTGGATGACATAAAGCCTGTGCTAGTGCAGTACAACGCTGCAGTCGACGCTGTCTCTTTCGACATAGGCGATTGCACATATAGGACGTTGGCGAAGGCGTGGACGATGTATTTGCTGATTGTCTCCGGGAATGCTCGTCCATTAGACTCTTGTGATGGCGAGGGGATAGAGGCGAGAATCAATTCGCTAAGTGCCTCGGAGGATTTACGAGCGAATTTCGAGGTTGCCACTTCGAGGGGGTCATCATCGCGCACGGTTTGAGGGAGTTGGCGGAATAGAACTCCCTCTCGCACACCGCCTTGGCAGAAATGGGCTTCTTTGACGCCGTGCGGGAGAGAGGTGGCGAGGACGTTGACGAGGAATGCGACGGCGGGGACTTGTGCTCGGCGACGGTCGGAGACACGGAAGATGGTTTCTGCTTCGCGGGCGACTTTCTTAATCGTCTCGACGTCTTCGAACTCCTTCTTGGGCGCTGTGAAGCCGTTGATGAGGGAGATTGGGTAATGACGACCGTGGACCTGGCTCATGTAGAGCAAGAGATAGCCCCAGCCTCTAAACCCCCCCCCAGACAAATATAAGGGGAATCCACCCTCAGTCTCAGCGCGCTTGACCATCCCATCAGGGATATCCAGCTCCTCATACGCTCTCTTAAAGTTCGCACTCATCTCCTCCCTGAACCTCGCAACGGCCTCATCTCCCTCTTCTTCGCTCTTATCCTTCCTCAAAGCCTCCAACTTCTTCGTTAACGCCGCCGCTCCATAAGGAAAGCTCACAGAGCCCCTTGGACTAACTTCAACTTTCCCATCACGTGACACCATCCAAGTAATCTGGGTACTTCCACCACCAAGATCCATCACAATCCCGCTGACGTTAGAGAATCCGCTCGCAACACCGAGGGCACCTACATACCCTTCCTCTTCCCTGGCAAGCATCTCAACCTCAAGTCCCGTGGCTTTCTTAACAGCCTTGCGGTACTCGACGGAATTGATAGCGGTACGAGTGGCTTCTGTGGCGATGATGCGGACATGGTCCTTGGGTACGTCGAAGTCGCTGCATTTTACTTTAAAGCGGAAGAGACCTGCGATGATGGAGTCGATGATGTCTTGGGGGATGGGCCTGCGTTCGCCGGTCTTTTCGTCGTACTGGGCGGAGTAGAGACTGATGTCTAGGCGGTAGGAGATGAGAGTTGGGAGGATGCGAGCCGTAAGGGGCGCGAGGTTTGTTACGGAGAAGCGGATGCCATTGCTATGTAGAATTGATTAGAAGAGAAGTTTGATGAAGACAAAGAAGTGCGATGAGTCTCACCTGCCCATGTCAACAATTCCCCAGAGATTTTCATCGTCTTTGCTGCAGGTGCCCATCTCGGGGGTTTCCTCAACATACGGATATATTAAACCGCCTCCCATATTGGCACAAAAGTCAACCGATGGATAAGAAATGCTCTTCTAATGATAGTTGAGATGGATTGACGTTGAAAGAAGCAGGTGAGAAGAAAGAGGTAGTTAAACAACGGCGCTAGTTTGGCGAGCTTGGCAACGGCCCGAGCTGTGGCTTTTTATCTCAAATCGATTATAGAACGGTCCTTCAGACAAATTTGCTGGAAAGACTTCTTTTAAGAACACTCTAAGACTGGCAATCCTTGTAAGTAGTAGATGATGTTGTTCAGTATGATTCTCAAGGTTGGAAGTATTCGCTTACGTGATATCATTTCAGAGCGTAGCTGTCAGAAATTTGTTGTAATGCGAAAGCTAAACGTCACCACAATAGATGTATGATATGAGTTTGGGAATGAGTTATATTGTAGTTGAGCAAGAAGCAAAAGCAACTTGAGGTGGGCACGCCTCTAACCTCTAACATAGTAAAATCATCCAATATACTACTACCCCGCATTAGGAAGCCTAGTCAGAACCAAGCTGATTCATGTATCACTAGGTTGGTTCATGTAGCACTAGGTTGACTCATGTAGCACTAGGCTGATTCATAATGTGCTCGAGTTGCCACATTTGAAATCTAATAACGCTAGCTTTTTGGCGATAGATTATAACAGGAGCTGGGACTTTTTTATTTATTTAATATCCTCAGTTTATAGTTTAACTCGTGAATAAGATTTGTTTTATATTCGGGATAAGTAAAACGGCTTCCTAAGTAAAATGGCTTGTTTTAGCTCGGATATAATACACTTATAGATCATAGTAATAATCTCGATATCAGAATTTAGTATGATTTTAGTATGTGATTCTAGTATAAAATTTTATTCGAAGCTATCGCCGAAACAAGCCATTTTACTTAGGAAGCCGTTTTGCTTATCCCGAGTAGATGACAAAGCTCATATCACGATGCGAACCGATTATAACCGTCTAACAGAATCTAACACCAAAGGCTTACCCCACCAGAAAAATTATATAAATAAACAGACCATTTTATATCAGATCATACAACCTCATCCCAAGTGTCTCACGAGTCAAAAATCGCCCCGTAAGCCGGTACCCCCCTCGCTTCCATAGCATAAACAACCATCTTCGTCAACTTACCATTACTGATAATACACACTGCCTCCGCACCACTCTCCCTCAACAACCTCCACGTAGTAGCAACCATATCCGGGCGACCCATCGTCTTCGTGTTATGAATGACAGCATCTGGATCGGCATCCTTAACCGCATTAAACACCTCCGACCCAAAATTATCCTCAGGGTGAGGAGCGCTCCAGAAGATACGCGCCGGCACCTGTTTAGCGTAAATCACGGGGAGACAAGGACCAATTCCAGACCCTGTAGCGACGAGAACGACCGATTTGAAGAGTGGTGCAATGCGGAGAACACCACAGGCGGGAACGCCGCGGATGTAGAGTTTTGTCGGGGCGCTTGTGATTTGGCGTTTTGTCCAATCGCCGGCGTTGGAGACGAGGACACTGAATTCAGAGGCGCCCGGCTTCGCGATGGTGGCGAAGGCGTGCCATTCTAAGAGTGGACGATCAGATAGACGGATGGCGGTGCCGACTACGGGAGTGGTACAGGTAAAGTATAGGCGGACGGCATGGGCTGAGAGGACATCTGCTCGGACGGTGATTTTACGGAGATTGAGCCAGGGGAGGATGACTGAGAGAGTGGCGGCTAAAAGGAGCCAGAAGGAGGGAGAGCGGGCGATTGCTGGGCCTAAGGGGGTGTGGTCACGAGATGCGTCTGTAGCGAGGATAGTTTGGATCCAGAAAAGGAGGAGGGAGGTCCAACCTGCAAAGCGGTGGATGAGTTCGAAACGGTCATGGTACTTCATTCTTAGGGTTGAATGTGCGGTGACACAGATCCCGAGAAGGAGTGCAATGAGGAGGTAGGAGATGACAAGAACAGCCGGACTGGTGGCGTTGATTGAGGCCGCGATGGTGAAGATAATAAGCCAAATGGTCGAAGCAACAGCACAGCCGCTATGGAGGCCACCGATGTGGTAGACCTTTGCGAGGTTTCGGCGTAACCACATAGGCGCTGAAGTTTTACAAGAGCAGGCTATGGTGAAAAGTAGGTTAACGACATACTCTTGGCGCATTAAGACAGCAGTCATGAGATTCGCACCAATGGCCGTCGACATGTTCTCGAGATGTTTTCCTTGCTTGCCATATCGAGCCATTAGAATAACAGCAAGAATATTCGCTACGAACACCACTGAAAAGAGACGTCGGTAGAGGGAGAAAATGCGATGGCGTAGAGAGCGAAGACCATGTCGTCCCTTCTTTTCTGGTATGTGGTACTTTTCCAGCTCCTGAATCCCGTCGGAACTGGTACTCATCATGGTTGATGACCTGCGTGGTGAAGCTGGTGCGTCAACAACTTGCATATCTTGCTTTTCCGAGAAGACTGCTGGAGCCGGCTTGACAACTAATAGGGTCGATAGAGTCCCACTGACGGACGATATAAGAGCACGCTTGTCCACCTTTCCATTCGCGGTCATTGGTATCGTTTCTTGAAATTTGAACTTAGCAGGCACAGCATAATATGGTTGTCGCTGTTTCAAGATTTCTTCTAGAGCCTTTTCTTTCGCTGATTCACCGGAATAGAATCCCCAAAGGACATTCTCCGTGAAGATAGCGCATGCTTTCGAAACACCTGGAGCTTCCTGCTCAACACTGTCAGCTGGGACTAGTCTACGGTAGTCGGGAAGATGGACAATGCACCTCCATCGACGCAGAAACACTGTCCAGTTCAACACGGAAACCCTGATCAAGGTTAGTAACTGCTTAAAAAAATAGACAATCTGGCGGGGGGAGAACTACCTTGATCTTGACTTGATCGTCGGCCCTGCCCTCATGTGCAATCGATCCGTCCATTCTCCATTTGCATAGATTGCCAGTATTGAACATCATCGACCTTTGATGTCAATCAGTACCTTCCTATATTTTGTTTGTGGCGATACTTACCCGTCATTTGCGAACTTATCTAACTTGTATCTCGTCGAGGTAAGCTCTGGCAAATTCAAGTATCCTTTTGATACAGCAGCTCCTCCTACCCACATCAACCCTGTACTTCCCACTGGAACTGGGTTCTCATCTTCATCTAGAATGTAAACATTAGTGTTTGGGACTGGCTTTCCAATTGATAACTCGCTGCCCGACTTGTGCTTATGCATCGTGTTCACAATTGTGACTTCAGTGGGACCACAGCAGTTGTAGAAAGTAGCTTGTTGTGACCACTCATCCGCAAGACTGAGACAGATTAGCCAGTGGATTTTCCAAGACTCGAGAGTGATCGTCTCACGATTTTGGACATGGCTCTCCAGCGAGTGCGACTACTTTGATGTTTGGATATTCCTCTCGAGGAAACGTGCCGAGAATGGAAGGAGTGGCAATGATCGTGTGTGCCTATGCTTTGTCAATAAAAGGTCCATTGCTTGGTGAAGGCTACTAGGCGGACCTTTTTTAGCACATATTTCCAGTCACTGGTCCTTATAAGCAATGTACCCCCATTCATTAAAGTTGATAAAATCTCCCATTGACCTAGTAAATGCATGTTAGCAACCGCCCTTTCGTGCAAGGTGATGGAGAACCATACCCATGTCAAAAGAGATTGAGAGCAATTGCGCAACGTGTGTTTCTCGGCGAGTATTCAGATTTCCGGGATAGCTGCATAGGAGGTTGGTGACACTACTGTGACAGATATCAACTCCTTTTGGAGGTCCGGTGCTCCCTTTATTAAATGGTTAGTGAAGTCTAAACTATGGCTCTGCTTCATACCTGATGTGTAAATTGCATACGCTCCATCCTGTTTGCTGACTTGCACAGATGGTCTGTATGAGGTTTCCGGTGCCTCCAAGGACGAGTCCAACACGATAATTGCATTTTTCGCCGGATCCGTCAAGAGCAGGACTTTCGAGTAAAATTTCTCTAAGCATAGAACAAGCGGTGCGCCAGTATCTTTGATAACATGCTTTAGAGCGGATTCGGCAGTGACCTGCCCGTCCAGAGGAACATACTGGCATCCAGCTTTCAACACGGCCAACATACCAATAACCATTGGTAAGGAGCGTTGGACGACTAGGCAGACCCGCTGCCTAGGCTTCAAGCCCATAGAGACAAGTCGGTTAGCGAGTCCATTGGCAGATTTTTCAAGCTCATGGTAAGTGAGCGCTCGCCCCTCTTGCTCTACTGCAATGACATTTGGTTGTTGATCAGCCATGCTCTCAAAGGCCTTATGTAGTATAAGTGTATATTGTGCAGGATCCTGTCGCCCACGGCCGAATTGGTTGAAAAGGATTTGATCGGAGAGAGTTAAGTCTTCTAGGCCTTGGAAAGAAAGTGAAATGTTGAGAAGTGAAGAAGCACAGCTTCAAAGTATAAGAAAATATAATTTAGGAAAGGTTCAAAAATGACATTGATGTGTGAACGCCGGGCGGAAGAGACAAGAGGGAGGAATGACGGAAGTATTTAAGCAGAGAGGCTTACACCTATCTAAAGGCCACGCTCCAAACAATTGCTGGAGGTAGAACAAAGGATGAATAGGGCTGCTGACCAGGTAGCACCTAGCTGCCAAGCTGGAGGAAATTCGAGGAGAGCCGCAAGGATTACCTTCGATCTTGCAGCTCTACAAATTTAGCTAAACCCGTTGAAGGATATGACATGTAACTAGAAGCCTAGGGTCCAGTCCACATAGCCCACACATTCAACCACGGCCATGTCAATCACCTCAATGAGGCTGTTTGTAAAATTAAATTGGGTCTCGTGGAGCTTGGGAAGGCTGGGACGGGTGGAGTAGCTAGCGGAGCTTCCCTCTCAACGCCGCAAGCCAAGTCCATTTTAGATCTGGGTTATCTACATAGAATCAAAAGGAATCATTTATTCGTTCGAACGGGTTGATGGCGTAAAGTGACGGAATCTGATATCAACAATAGTCAACGATATCATCTGGTGTCGAAGATCATAGAAGCACCAGCATACCTGCAATTGGGGCTTTGGGGCCTCTAGATGCCGGTTTGAAAGCTATCCATTTGGTTTCTTCGCTCAAAATAGTATATTGATTGTGTGAGGTAGGGGGCCAGCTTCTCGAGAGTATGTGGTCTAGGTCTATTTCCGGTGACGAAAAGCACGGAGTGAGTACCTAATCCACTGAGCCGGTAGTCGACTATCGACCTCCTCCCTTACTATTGTAAAACGCCAGAAGTCAGTAATATATCGACATGACCGCAGGAAGGTTCTTCCGGCCCGATGCCAAGACATACGAATATTTTGTTTTTGCATGAGAAGTTTGCGAGACGTGCAAACCTTTGATTTACACACAAAGGGACTTTGGCTCTATCTGGATAGACTTCACTACCCTTTGTGTCACTCAGTGGGCATTCCTTTCGCACCATCTTTCTCACCATCTCCGGTGCCAAGACCGACCAGTTCTTCCAATTGCCCAAGGCGGTCTTCCCTCCGTTGCACCTCGGCTTTTGTCTCTCTTCCTCTACTCATTGACCACGGTGGCCAACATTGTGGCAACGTAAATTAACACACCAAGCAAGGAGATTCTCGAAGAGCTACAGATGATGCGGGTCACGAGAATCCTCAAATATTAAGGTTACTACTGTCTTCCAGGAGTGTGCCCTGCCGTTGACTCGCCCGGCCTCCAGCTAGGTGTTCCGATTTTCAGTTTCCCGAGGCGGAAAACATGGGATGAAAGCTATTCATGAAAGCATCCATGCAGCTCCACAGAATATCCCTTCTTTCGTTGTTGGTAAGATCTTATCAAGATGACTGGGCATTGTGGTGATCGGTTTCAGATCAAAATCAGCCGAAATCTGGCATTTCGAGAACAAGCAGGAAACGAATCGCCTGGATGAAATCCTGGGGCAACCATGTTCGCCGGCACCAATTTTGATGCCAGATCGAGAGACCGCATCAGATGGCGACTCTCAGGCTGCATCAAGCTGAATCCAGCTGCATCAAGGATTCAAGAAGGGCAAGGTCCCCTGTCAAGAGCAGATGCAGTCCGGAGCACCCTCAGCCCTCAGCTGCATTCAAAACAGTTCAAAACACCTTTGTCAAATTGTCGAAGACATTGGATTATCCTCACCTTCTTCTTCGAACCACCCCCCAAGATCCAGAATTTCTCACATTTGGGACTCTTTCGGCCTTGGACATTCAAACGCTAGGTTCTAGTTCTCATAGTTTCAACAAGCACTTGAGCCAACATCATGGACTTCTCAAGCGAACCTTCTCTGGTTCGAGTCGAAGTCGATGCAGCCGGAATTGCACTTGTCAAAATCAATCGTCCGGAGAAGCGGAACGCTCTGTCACAGAAGCTCATCGACACCCTCATCGATGCAATGGCAATGGTTGAGCGAGATGTCAAGGTGCGAGTTGTCGTTCTGACTGGCAGTCGAACCACGGGGCCATTCTCCGGTAAGGCTAACCTATGTCTCCGAAGAAACAATTATGGGCATCGCTCCACCTGCCTCGAAACAACTCCACATATTGCAATCTAAATCTTACAATCCTGCAACGAGAGCACTGGACACATTTGATACTAATGGGCTGACTTTTGTATAGCCGGCGCCGACTTGGGCGAGCTTCTCCACATCTCAACAACTCAAGCTTATGCCACACAGTATCTTGCAGATCTTAACAAATCAATTATTTCCATGCGCAAGCCTATTATTTGCGCTGTTGCAGGATTTGCGCTTGGTGGAGGGTTTGAACTTGCCATGATGTGTGATATCATCTATGCTGCTTCAGATGCGAAATTTGGCTTGCCAGAATTGACAGTAGGGACAATTCCTGGAGCTGGAGGAACTCAGCGTCTTACCCGGGTGGTTGGAAAGCAAAAGGCAATGGATATGATATTGACGAGCAAAACCATGACGGGAAGCGAGTTGGAAGCTATAGGTTTGGTAGCAAGGAGTTTCCCGTTGGACGAGGTCTTGGAAGAGGCCATGAAATCCGCAGGTCTTATTGCTCTGAGGTCTGTTCCTGTAGTAGGTTTAGCAAAAGAGGCAATCTTGAGTGGTAAGTCCGCGAACTACATTTCATACTCCCCTCGGCCTTCTATTGCACAAGGCTGCGGACATTAAATTTCTAATACGTATGTCGCAGCGGAACAAACGACATTAGATGCTGGATTGAAGCTTGAACGCTCTCTCTATTACGGTTCGTTCGCACTCGAAGATCGTACCGAGGGCATGGCTGCATTCGTGGAGAAGCGAAGGCCGGTTTTCAAGGATTGCTGAGTATTTTCGAAATGTTCGGGTCTTAAAGGTGTCCTTCATGTCTAATTCGGGTTGAGTTTCCATGCAAGTCCCGCTCTGTGCTATCTACTCTTTCCTACGAATCGTTTGCAGTTGTTTTCGTCCTTTGTATCAGCTGATTGGGCATTTCCCGTACCGCGCCCAATTAACTTTGATGTGGCTTCTGCACATACCCCTTGGCACCAATTGCTTCTTTCAGCTGAGTTCAGCTCACTTATGTATTATTCTTGTGCAACTTGACATACATTTCTCCTACTACAACACTACTTTGATATCAATTTGTCATATGACAGTATGCCTTCCCTTAGCAAGATCAAAGCAAAGTTCCTATCCGCTAATCTTAAGAGATGTCGTGATATTCCCCTTCTCTTCGCCCCCCCCCCCCTCTTAGAAACACCTCCTAATTGCTTATAGATTATTTGCAATTACTTAGACATCTTTCACATTTGACAAGAGTGCTCGGAACTATATGAGCTTCGGCACACCGCAGGCTAGCTTTTATGCCCACTAGATACCTCTCACTCCCACTTTTACGTACCAAGTACTCATATTGTAGCGGAATAGGGGCGTTTTCCCCTCTGTATAAATAGGCCGCAGAACCGCCTTTATGTGTATATATACTGTGTCACGCATCCTCTAGACACTCAATCAATCAATTATTTTTACACTCGTTTTCAAGTGCAACAACTCATCACCGTGGTGTCTAACTCAATCCAACAACGTGACACCAATATTCCTCGTCACAGAAGCCAGCGGCGCACAAGGTTCAGGGACCGTTCGTGCCCTTCTCACTGTCAATGCAAAAGTCCGCGGCCTAGTCCGCCATCCAGCCTCACCAATCGCCAATTCTCCTCAACACTAGGGTGCGGTTCTGTTCAAGGCTGATTTTGGTACTATTCGTGTTACCTTCAACGGCGCCGAAGGTGTATTCTTGAACCCAAGTCCAGGCCCAGTCCAACTCTCCAAAGCTCGCGGCATCATCGATCTCGCACGCTCAGTCCCAACAGTCAAGGCTCTGGCACTTTCCACAATTCTTTTTCACCGTGGACCACCGCATCTGGGGAGACGAGGCTCCAGCGCTGTCATTGTAGACAGTGGCCGCGAAAATGGACCTGTCGATTGATGGGAAAGAACTGGAACGCAGGTAAGGAATTAAGTTGACGAGTTTTGGGGGATTCTGCACTTAGAATGAGACATTGGAAAAGGACATTGGGAACCGTAAAGTTTGATTTGGCATGAATTTGACAGCTTTAGAATCGTCAGTGTTGACGTAGTGACCATCAAAGCTCTTTTAATTCATGTTGCGGAGCCTGCTAGCCTTGTATGTATCTATAAATATCCTATGATTATATCTGCTTGCTTTATCTTAAAATTAAATACTATAAAACCAAATCTCACGATGTAAAATGCCGAAGTTTGGAACTCTGTAAACGCCTCATGCAGTTGCCATATCTTCAGCATCATTGTAGTAATCATCGATGTCTTCCTCCTCTGATTCCTCTCCCATGATCTGGTCCTCAACATCGTCTTGACCTTTTGACCTTGCATTGCGCCCTCAGTCACCAGAAAATTTTCCATGGTTCGATCACAGAGACCAGTCCCAGTTTCTCCAATCATATCCTCTAGCCTGAGTCCCCGCCGCATGCTTCAACTTTGATCTCATCGATGTCGCCCAGGAGTGCTCGAGGATATTTGCGGTTGAGTCTGACGTCCGCGATTTGGATAAGAGTGGCGCACGTAATGGCGAGGGAACCTCGAAGTTCGTTATTTGGCCGTTGTACGTGCATTATGTTGTCGAATAGGACTAGAGGGAGGTGGTTTAATCCGGCATACATCACATCGTTGAGAAGTTTGACCGCCTGATTTTGGAGACGGCCAATTCCCCAGTCTGCGGCGATGAGGCAGATGTAAGTCTAGTACTCCCAGGAGGGATCTGAGTCTCTGCTCACTTCTAAACACCTAGTCTCAAGCCAATTAATTGCATGGCTAACTGCTGTGATAGGGTACCATCACCTATGTCGAAAGACAGATTTGTAGTGATGCAATGCTGTATCTTTACGAAGTAATGGTACTTGAGCGCGGTCGATAGTAAGATACCCCAAGAGTTTACGGCAGAAACAGGGACAGAATTGGTGGAGATCTTGGTGATGGCGGTAGCTGTGACTTTGACCGAAGTAAGATCGAACGAGGATTGGTTTGAGGTAGACATTTGTTTGCTCGCTGATTGAAAGTGCTAAAATTGAGGATGAATGGGATGTTCGTCAAAGCGCTTGTTTCGGCAGAAGTGACACTGAGGTCAAAAACTGTTTAGAATGGTAGAATTTGTGGCTCGGTAAAGCGCTTGTTTCGGCAAATTAAAGCAGTGACAATTTCTGGTTGAATGAAGAGGGCGGGCCAACATAATGTCAGCTTCAATAGGCTTACAAGTCAAAAGTGAGATTCTGCCATCGTTGAAAGGTGAAGAGAATCGAAACAAAGTGCCCGTTGGACTTATCAAAAAGGCTACTTTGAACTCAAGAATCAACTACAACAGTATATTGGCTACGAGAGTTAGACTTACTAAACAATTTTGTGCTGGGGATCATGGAAGTTATCATTCGAGATCTCATTTCTAAGAGGAGAAAGGTGTCGTCGCTATTCGGGCAGAAAGACATACTCGTTTCCTCCTTGTCGAGAATGTGAGTCATCAAGGCGCCTCTCCTTTGGGTGAAAATCCTGATATTCAAGTTTAAAGCGGAACAGAAAGTGATATCTTTCTAGTTAGCTTTGTTCGTTACTTCGTAGCTTAGCTAGCTATCTCGACCGGATTCTACGAGATCGAGAAAGCTCTACCATTGCTTTAAGCTGTCTCGCCTACGCGGGTTCAGAATCCCTTTCCGAGTACGCGAGGGAGATCGTGGGAGGAGACTTTGTAAAATAGTACTCGCCATGCTGTGCACCTGCTATGTCTAAAGACGCTGGCTCTCCATTATCTGGTTCCGAAGACGAGCCATCCCCTACTTTCATTCAAGCATTAGGGACCATATGATGATTCACAAATTCTCTTAAGCCACGGAGGCTATGCAAGGCTGCGTGTTTCAGAATCCACTAGCGCCTTTCGCCAATCCTATATTATCTTTCCCTTGAGCTCCACTCGCTCCTCGTCTTCATCCCCCTCTCCCCTTGACCTAGTCTACAACACGTTCGCCTCTCACGCAACTTCATCCTAAACACCACTTCACTCTTAGGCGCCCGAATCTCAGCCGCCATGTCTAAACCCATAACTTGCCAACCAGCCGTAAAGGCAGCCAGAACCTCCCTTTACTCCAACGTCTGCATTGTCGGTCAAGGGCGACTCATCCCTAGTGTACACACCGCCCTCATCGCCTGCTGTGGCGCAAAAAACGTCCACGAAGATGAATGTTACCAATGGTGCGACATTTCCACCTTCGAAGATATCGCTAGCTGGAACTACTGTATGGAGAACAACCTCGACCTCAACGTCTACGCAACTCTCGATGTCTCCTGCCACTCCGACCAGACTCCCGACGATACCGCCATGACCGGTACTGTCAAGCCATCAAGTGCACGTACTGGTAAAATTGCGACAACTTGGGATGGTCCGACTCAGAAGGCTACCATCAGCTTTACTAATTCCGACATCTCCTCCACCGTTGTTAAAACACAAACTTTCAGTGGCAATCCGAAGAACAGCAATGCTCCCAACCCTGAGCTCGGTGGCGACCATGCTCTGCCAACTGCCCCAGGTCCAGCTATGACTGGTGCCTCCCATTCTATCTTAGCCTCTGGCAGCTCTGTCTCTGGGACTTCAACAACTCGTACCACACCCCCAAGCACATCCTCCTCCAGCACCACCTCCGGTCCCCCCCCCTCCACAACTTCCTCTTCTGCCGCTGCAATTGGTGTAGGAAATACCGACAACACCTTCAAGTTCCTCGGCTTGATTATGATGGTTGGACTCGTGTCTTGTGGCCTTGTCGCTGGATAACTTCAACTTTTTCTGGTTTGTTGATATGAATCACGATAGAGCTTAGGCTTAGTGGTTAAATATCATATTGCACTTGTTAATTGGTGCGTGATGGACTGGAATTTGGGATGGCCCTCCATTTACCCCTAATTCTGCTCTGCTTTACTGAGACATTCATAGAAAATAGAGGCTTTGTTCTTCATATTTGGTAGCGTGACCTGAAAATGCTTGAAATTTGATTCGAGTATTGAGATCCCAAGCGATGCCGTGAGAGACTACCAACCATCATATATTCCTGCTACCTCCCTAGCTTTGTGATCTTCCTTGCCGTGGCCAATAATGAGTGTAATAATGACTCGCTCTTTTTTATGAGAAAAGCCAAACAACTCTCACCCACCCAAAAAAGTAGGAGCCCGAGGGTAATGAATGGCCAAGTCATTGTGTTCGAGAGCGAACGAATGCATACTAATGCTAGCTAATAAGGAGACCAATGATATGAGACGGCATTTCATTCTTCATTCTTCGTCGGAATTAGAGTCGCTGGTTCCCTCCTCTAGCGTTCTCTTGTACTTCTCCGTCGTTCGTTTGATAAAGGAACCCTTTCATTTATTTACGACTCCATTCACAGTGCGCGCACCAGGCGAATTCTTCCTACACACTCCTAAGCTATTCGATCCCTCTGCCATCAATTGCAATCTGACAGCTTTATTCAGCATCTTCGTAAGTTTTCTGTAGTATTTAATCCCAAAGCCCTTGTCCGGCGTCAATGTCTTCTTCGCCAATTTCGGAGCTAATTCCTTGAGAATGTCGGTTTCCATAGGCTGCCATCTCATAAGCCCTTCCCTTGTGCCATGAAGCGTGGTCACCTAATATCTGAAATCTGTTCAATGCCCGATTGCCTCTGAATTGGGAAGCAAGTCTCATCCTTGTCAAGCTATTCATACCGTCCCGGAGTTGAGTGGCGAGTGATTTCAGGGCTCTTATTTTCCACCTGGTCAAGACTTCTGGTTCAGTCGAACCTGGGAACGGCGTGTTGGCGACATAAAGAGTGTTTTCTCGCTAGACTCGACGTGTCGCTGGTTTGCTTGACCTTGGCTGATAGGAGTAAGTTGGAACGAAGCAACTCTTGCGAGAGGTGCACATTCCTGAACAGGCGGTAAGATTCAGTGGATCTTTTGTATCGCCTCGAAATTTCTCCGATCGAACAGCATTGGAGGAACCGAGGTCGATTGGTGAGTGGGAAATTGGGAATGTTCTTGGATTCATGTTGGTAATTGTGCCCATTGGATTTCTGTGACTATGTCTATTTTCGTCTTCAACCATAACGTGTCGAGTATTTGAGTACTCATATGCTTCTCTATCTGCGAGCTTCGGCGTCGGACAGACTCGTCCGCCATTGACGTCGACGACAGAGATGTATGTGCCTCGTTGAAAGGCCTCACGCTGCGGAGATTTGAGCCACAAATTATTCATAGAAATAGTGACTTTGCAGCGCCAAAGATGTCTGTTTCCTGAACCAAGTGAACTATAAAGAGAGTGGCAGGATTGCGAAACGAACTACTAGTTTCTGTTTGTTGTTGTTCTTGTTGTTGATATTGTTGATATTGATATTGTTGTTGTCGTTGTTGTTGTCTTTGTTGAGAGACTGGTCGAATCGATGAGTTGGACAAAGCTAATTGGGCAAGTGCTACTAATAGGAAGGAGCGAGTATAGCAGGCTTGCTTTCCTAAATGCTCATAGCCCCATCTCATTCTTGTAATGAGTTTCACCCTACGACGGATACCGACTCTACACAAGATTAATAGGAGCGTTATTCGTCGTTGTGCCTCTCCCATCCTGCTTTGAGGCTGGGCGAAGAAGTTCCAGAGTTTGTCAGTCAAGTTGAAAATCTTTAAATGCGAGGAGAGGGGACTTATGCCGCTCTGGTCGTCGAGTCACCACATATCACAGATCACAGGGATCAATTGAGTAAGAAGTAGCGTAGGCTCTACAGTCTAAATCTTCTGAAATTCCAAATAAATATCTACAGCTCGTCCTTCCCCGGCTCCTCCGAAGGAGTCTCTATAGGTGTCTCAACGAGAACCTCAAGGGTTCTACTCCTGTTGTTTTTCTTCGCCGTGCTACTCTCCGCCACCAGACCTTTTCGTTTCCTGTCAACGTTCATGATCTCATCATCGTATGCCGTCCACTCTGGAACCTGTCTTCTCGCGCGATCAAGCTTAGGTTCTTTTGTTTGAGGATTGTTGCATAAATCGATAGTCTTTGCCTCTTTCAAACTCTCATCACTACACCATGTCTCGCACCAAAGCCACTCCTGAGGAAGGCTGTGAATAGGAAGCATGGACTGCATGTGATTAGGAAGATCCTGGTCCAAATTGGACAAACTGTTTGGATCAGCGGAGAGTGAATGGTATTGTTGGCGAAGCCGATCTCCTGCGGCAATCTGCCGGAATTTCTTGAGATCAACGACGTATAGAGCGCTGATGTGGTATGGAAGGCCGCGCAAAAAGTTCTTCCAGTAGCCTTGCTTCCAGAATCGGAATCCCTCCATCTCGGTACGGCTATCGCACATTGGCGTAAAGCCGTATGGCGCTCCTTGGAGGTCGTGATTGACGAGCTCGATCATGTCTGTACGGACGATTTGGTCGGCATCAACAAAAATGACTTTGTCGAGGGACAGCGGGAACAACACATCGAGAAAGAGGATCTTGTAACCCCAGATTTCTCTTTGTTTCTCGGATTGCGCTCGAAGCCAATGAGGCCACTTGAAAGTTACCATCTCATATTCGAAGCCATATTCCGCTGCTAGGAATGGGATGAAGTCCTTAAATGATGGCGACAAGAATTGTTCGATAAACCAGAACTTGACCGTGTGTTTAGTGTGCTTCATCACAGAAGCCATCATGATATTTAGCATGCGCTCGTAGAGGTGACCACTTGCGACCGAGAAGATGTTGATCTCTGCCTGCTCGTCAGTCTGCGCCGAGGGCTTTCCTTTCCCTAGAATGCCTTGTGCGAAATTGAGACCACGTGAGACAAAATCTATTTTTGGGTCGGTCTTTGCCTCGAGCACGTCCTCGAGTTCCATACCGGCCTTTCTGGAGATTCGCGGATACAAGGTAGCGCCTTGGAAGCTCATCAACATGACTTCAGAGCTTTCGTCGCCTGGTACTGGGCTCCAGCCTTGAGAGCCGATACTATCGATATTGAAGATTTCAGCGCTTCTGCCTTGCTGTAGCTCAATCTTGTAGAAGCCTGGATTTGCCTTGAATTGAAAGTATCCTAGATTGGCCATGATAATTGTGTCTGCGAAATGGGGATCTCTTTCAGTTCCCAAAACAAGTTGGGCCCCACGTGGCGCCGCACCACCAGGTATTTCGCGTGAGTGCCCTTCAATGAGAATGTGCTCCAGCTCGTACAATGCTTCCACGTCGGTCTTCAGAGAGCTTAGCTTGATGTTGTCTAGATCATATACAGATACCTTTGGCGCTACGAGCCATGCTGGTGGTACATCCATGCTCAAAGTTAGCAGTGCCTCTTGTGGCACTCCTTTAAACGAAGCACCTAGCGACTGTAGAGATCCGTCTATGTTGAAGTTAGGCTTTGAGTCGATGACATATCTGTAAAAGCGCTTTACAGGTAGTTCCTGGAGCCTTTCCTTGGGATTGAGAAACAACCTGACGTAAATTCCGTCAAGCTCGGATAAGGCTTTGAGTATTGACACCCATTTCTGAGCATTTTCGCTGGCTGGATCTAAGAGCACTGTCATTTGGACGCTTGATGTAGATATATCTCCCACTTCAATCGACGTATGGGTAGAGTTCCAGACATCGAATTTACTCATTCTTAACGTGGTAGCTTGCTCGAACATACCATCTGGAACTTCAGAAATCATGGATCTTGCCACAATGGAAGTGACCTTTGCGCCGGCCAAAGGAGCAGTAATTTTATCGTACATCTCAAGAGTCTCCATGGCATTGTACACGGGCGTTATTCGTTTGGTGCGCTCATAAGTCAGCAGCGACACCAAGTCGTCAAGACTAAATTCGGTAGACTCAGGAATGGGTCCAACCAGACGGCCATTAAGCAAAATTGCATTTTGACTTGGCTGAAGTGCTAAAGCCTTGATGAATGGAGCACCCACGTACCAGTACTCCTTAGACTCTTGTTCGGATGGTTTGTTTTCGACTGGCTCATTGCCTGCAAGAACATTTGTGAGGCCATCAACGGTCTGAATCCATGTTGGATCGTTGCGTAGATGACCAAAGATGGTCTGGCTGAGTCTGATATCAGGATTTCTTACAGCAGGATTGTGCATGATGACAAGCTCAATTGACGGATTAAGCTTTCGGAAAACAATAGCGCTAGCAAGTAACCTTTCTCCACTGTGACTGTCTAGGTCTACTACCAAGGTCATATGTGCCCAATCTTTTTTTGCAGAGTAAGAGTCAGCCTCGATATGTGGTAGGACACCTAGTAAGTCTTGCTTGTCACCAAGAAGCTTGTTCATGTCGAATATTCTCAAGTTTTTCTCGTCCTCAGGCACAATCAATGAATTTCTCCTTTTTGCGGCTTTGGATAAGAAAAACTGCGGCAGCCATGCATCATGTTGGATCGAATCTTCAAATATGGCAGTCTGGATAGCCTGCAAATCTGAGGTGACCCTCTGGCTCATGGCCTGGAGCCAATTCTCATTACGTGGTAGCGCAACACCATTGACGAAAAGTGGTGGAGTCTTGCTGTTGGCAGAAAGTCTTTTCATCCAGCGTTTGCTCGATTCGATACGGTCTGAGTATTCTCCGTACTTCAAGATCTCATCCAGTTGGCGCGCCACCTTGTCAGGCCTGAGGTTTCGTCCCTCTATAGCCGCTTCAAAATCTGATTTGTTTGGCGCGGACATCTTTTTTGTGGCGGATGACTTTTCCAAGTAAAGAATTGCTGTAGAAAGACCATAAGAATCCAAGAGATAGTACAGGACATTCGCCTGGTCCGATGAAGCCGGAGTACTGGTAATAGGTACTAACCCAATGCGAATGTTGAGCTTCCTTTTGACGAAGCCTCGGAGTGTTTCTACTACAAGAAAAACATCCTCGGAGCTCGCAAAGTCGATTGGTAACACGAGGTTAAAGCAATCTCGCCTGACTGTTGGAAGCTGCCCTGGATAAGTGCGTTGCAGCATCTGTGTTCACGTTAGCTACGTCTGAAATCTGAAACTCACTGTAGAGTGGGCCTACCGCATTGATCGACTCCGGCCAATCCTCATATCGCTTGTCTTTTTCGATATCATTCATCCAGATAATGACATTACCACCCTCTGCCTCATCCCTCCAATCGTACCTCTGTGACTCGCTCTCCACTTTGACTGAGACGATCTCTTCAAAAGACAAGAGCTGGATTGCTTGTGGTGCAGTAAATCCCAAATCACGGACACCATTAATCAGTTTCCTTTCAGCACGGAGCTTACTAAGAAAACTTAAGCCATCGATTTCCCGATCAACCATCTGTAGTCCATTCATCCACCAGACATTGTAGCCGCCAGGCACTAATTGAGCTCGATTGTAATCATGTTCGGCAACAAATTCTTTGCTGGCATTATGGGAAGCAACGGCGCTGGAGTATTTTGGGAAATCCTGTGACAGTTTGACGAGTGTGTTGAAGGGATTCTCGCTCTGCATGATAAAACTTGACGCTTTGAGTCCTAACTGCAGGAGCTCCGAAGTGGACAGTGGCTTGAGATCTGCTAATTCTTCGTCTTCAAATTTCACCTCTTTTTCCTGCGTCTCTTGCTGCGGCGGGCTCTCCTCGCCCTCTCGATCATCGATGACGATATAATCTGTTCTCTTTAATGAGAGCGCAACACCATAACCAGGGACCATGAGTGGTTGTGTTTGGCTGGAAAGACTTTTTCGGTGACGAACGCGATACGAGGTGCGTCCCTCTCGTGCAGTCTTCACTAATCTCTTGTGGAAATGCGCGAATTCAGATGATGTGATATCGGTATACAGTACAGAAGCAGACGCTGAAAGATTACCCAAAACTCGATCAAATTGGAGCTCTTGTACTTGTCTATGGGAAAGTATTAGCCAATTGACGTGTGATGATATAAAAGCGCTCCTTACAAGTTGCCTTCAGTTTCTGCCTGAGGAGCATCCAAGGAAGGCGAGCAATACTGCTTATTGTTGAACAGTACCCATGTTGAACAGTTTATATCCTGCTCACCCTTGAATGATGGTTCTGCTGCGGTATGGTAATATTGATAATGGGCTTCGATTCGAGGAGCGGCGGAGCGCATGGATAAGGCAAATTTGTACGAGGAAAGGGACTCGGCATCAGGCATATGTCCATCATTTTCAAGAACCTGGATGAATTGCTCATAGAGCTCTTTGTCCGTAGAAAGCTTCGAGAAATGACCTTCTGCAATTCGATCGAGGAGGGGGAAATAGGAATTGGAATTCTCGTCCGCGGCGGTTTCTCTGATTTGTGTTAGCATGCACAATTTGAGAGATATATCGGGGTGTTGGTACAATAGCTCGAGGAGGTATGGTGCCGCTGTGAACGACGCCTTTAGACCAACATTTATGGAGGGACTAGCTGCGGCGCATAGGCAATGGAGGTAGGTAGATGCCAATAGAGCTCCAGTGAGGCCCCATGGCAACTTGAGAAGCCCCATCGTGAAAGGCAAAGGAGGTGCAGAGCGCTTCTAGAAGCTAATTGGGACCGAGTACCTCGAGTCGATGCGTGGGGTTGTTGTCTCAAGAAGAGCTGGGAGGAACACACGAGTATAGTATGCGTTTCTAGTTAATGATTGAAAGGCGCCGTCCGCCAGCGGAGTTAAGAGAGTGTTATCGGTAATAGTTGTCGAGATGGGAGTACATGGCAATCCATTTTATATATAAATTGGGGACATGGCGCAAGGCTGAGAAGGAAGTAAAGACACTCTCTTTGGCATGTTGACACCTTGCCAAAGATTCCTGGTTGTAGCTGCCCCTGTTATTGCGGTTTTGGTGCGGCTGCCCCGCCGAAGACAAATCGCAACGTCGCAGTTTCCCAGCACACACATTTGGCTTCAAATGCTCTGATCTGCCACCTCTTCTAACAATCGACTCTGCCGCCATATACTACTCGCATAGTCCGGTGTATCCAGGAGCGGCCGGCAGCTGGACTTCGAAAATTTATGCGCGAAGCATAGGCTTCCACTACCCTCACTGCATCGGTCAAGATGGCTTCCTCCTCCCCCAATATGCTGACGAAGGTATGGGCAAATACAACCCGCACTTTTGGGGAATATGATCACTGAGATGCTGCATAGTTCGAGTCGAAATCATCGAGGGCGAAGGGTATAGCTTTTCACCCAAAACGGTATGCCCGGCGGCCACCTGTGAGCGCTCCCAGCTAATTGTCCCAAGACCATGGATTTTAGTCTCCCTTCACTCGTCGACAATTCAACTATGGGATTATCGAATGGGCACGTTGATTGATCGGTTCGAGGAACACGATGGACCGGTTCGAGGAATAGACTTCCACAAGACGCAACCGCTCTTTGTTTCTGGCGGAGACGACTACAAGATCAAGGTCTGGTCGTATCAAACTCGCAGATGCCTGTTCACCTTGAATGGACACTTGGATTATGTTCGAACTGTATTCTTTCACCATGAGCTTCCCTGGATTATTTCGAGTTCCGATGATCAGACCATTCGAATTTGGAATTGGCAGAATAGGTCACTCAGTAAGTGTCACCACCAGACGCCTACAATCCTCGCTACTGATTCTAACACCTTCTCTAAAGTATGCACGATGACTGGACACAATCACTACACTATGTGCGCGCAATTCCACCCAAAAGACGACCTCGTAGTCTCTGCTTCGTTAGATCAATCCGTTCGAGTTTGGGATATCTCAGGGCTAAGGAAGAAGCACTCCGCCCCCACATCGATGACTTTCGAGGACCAGATGTCCCGCGCGAATCAGAATCAGGCGGATATGTTTGGTAATACAGATGCGGTGGTGAAATTTGTCCTCGAAGGACACGACAGGGGCGTGAACTGGGTTGCATTCCATCCCACCCTACCACTTATTGTGTCTGCTGGTGATGATCGCCTCGTGAAGTTGTGGAGAATGAGCGAGACGAAGGCATGGGAAGTCGATACGTGCCGAGGTCATTTCCAGAATGCCTCTGGATGTTTGTTCCACCCTCACCAGGATCTCATACTTTCTGTCGGAGAAGACAAGACAATTCGAGTCTGGGATCTGAACAAACGCACCTCGGTGCAGTCATTCAAGCGCGAGAATGATCGATTCTGGGTCATTGCGGCTCATCCGGAGATAAATCTGTTTGCTGCTGGACATGACAATGGTGTGATGGTTTTCAAACTCGAGCGAGAGAGACCAGCATCGGCATTTTACCAAAACAACCTTTTCTTTATCACCAAGGATAAGCACGTGCGGTCGTACGACTTCCAGAAGAATGTCGAAAGCCCGACACTCTTGACGTTGAAGAAACTTGGTAGTCCTTGGGTCCCTCCACGATCACTCTCCTATAACCCTGCCGAGCGAGCGATCCTAGTAACATCTCCCGCTGATGGTGGATCATATGAACTCATCCACCTTCCTCGCGAAGGCTCTGGCTCGGCTGATGGCAGTGACACTAAGCGTGGTCAAGGTAACTCTGCCGTCTTCGTGGCACGCAATCGATTTGCGGTGTTTAATGCTAGCAATCAACAAATAGATATCAAAGACTTGTCTAACTCGACTACTAAAACAATCAAACCTCCACCTGGCACCACCGACATCTACTTTGGTGGAACTGGCAACCTCCTTCTCATTACTCCTTCTGCCGTCCATCTTTACGATATCCAACAGAAGAAAAGCGTTGCGGAATTGGCCGTCGGTGGTGTCAAGTACATTGTCTGGTCCAATGATGGCATGTACGCGGCGCTTTTAAGGAAGCACAATGTCACCATTGTCACAAAAGCCCTGGAACAAGTTAGCACGCTCCACGAGACTATTCGCATCAAGAGTGCAACCTGGGATGATGCTGGTGTCCTTCTCTACTCAACCTTGAACCATATCAAGTACACCCTACTCAACGGCGACAATGGCATTGTTCGTACTCTGGACCAGACTGTCTACCTTGTTCGTGTCAAAGCACGCACCGTCTACTGTTTGGATCGTAATGCCAAGCCAAAGATTTTGAATATCGATCCTACAGAATATCGTTTCAAGATGGCGTTGGTGAAGCGCAACTACGAAGAGATGTTGCAGATTATCAAGAACTCAAGTCTTGTTGGTCAAAGCATTATTTCTTACCTGCAGAAGAAAGGTTACCCGGAAATCGCTCTTCAATTCGTTCAAGATCCTCAGACAAGATTCGAATTGGCAATCGAATGTGGAAACTTGGATGTTGCAGTCGAGATGGCTAAGCAGCTTGATCGACCAAAGTTGTGGTCTAGGCTGACGACAGAAGCTCTTGCCCATGGCAACCACCAAATCGTTGAGATGACTTACCAAAAGCTAAGGCAGTTCGACAAACTGTCTTTCCTATACCTTGCTACTGGTGATGCAGCCAAGCTTACCCGAATGGCGAAGATTGCAGAGCATCGTGGCGATTTTACTGCTCGATTCCAGAACGCGTTGTATCTGGGTGATGTTAATGACCGGATACAAATGTTCAAAGAGATTGATCTTTGTAAGAAATGACTCTTCTATCTTGCATCTCTAATCACTTTGCTGACCTACCGCAGACCCCCTTGCGTATATGACAGCCAAGTCCCATGGCTTGACAGAGGAATGCGAGTCAATACTGGAAGCCACCGGCCTCACTGAAGATCAGATTACCCTTCCCGCCGTGGGATCACCTTTGACACCGCCCAAACCCGTGGTATCTACTTTCAAAGCCAACTGGCCCACCAAAGCCACTTCCCAGTCTTTCTTCGAAAAGGCTCTTCTGGGTCAAGTCGAAGGATTGTCGCTTGAGGATGAACCGGTGCCCACTTCCCATAGCTTTGGATTCGATGATGCTGGTGAAGAAGATGGTACTAAGCGGAACGGTGCTCTCGCCGAAGTTGATGATGACGAGGATGCTGCAGGATGGGACATGGGCGATGATATCGTTCCAGAAGTCGAAAGCGACTTTGTTAATGTTGATAGCGCCGAGGCTGGTGGCGCTGGCAGCAGTGAAGCAGACCTGTGGGCCCGAAACTCACCTCTTGCTGCCGATCACGTTGCGGGTGGTTCTTTCGAGACAGCAATGCAACTTCTTAACAGGCAGCTAGGTGCTGTCAACTTCGATCCGCTGAAGCCAAGGTTTATGGAAATATACGAAGCATCGAAAACATACTTGCCAGCCTCCCCAGGTCTACCACCAATCATCAACTATGTTAGACGGACCGTTGACGAAACTGACCCCCGGAAGGTTCTTCCTATCATCCCACGAGACATCGAGTCATTAGCGACAAACGATCTTCAAAGAGGATACGAAGCTATGCGGGGAAATAAACTGGAAGATTGCGCCTTGATTTTCAAGGGGATCCTGCACGCCTTACTCGTGAACGCAGTCTCAACAGCCTCGGAAGTGGAAGAGGCTAAGAAGCTCGTCACATCTGCCTGCGAATACAGCATTGCAACTGCCATCGAACTTTCCCGACGAAAACTTGGCAGCAATGATGAGGTTGCCCAGTCACCTGAGAAGCTCAAGCGAAGTCTCGAGCTTTCTGCTTACTTCACAATTCCCAAACTCGAAGTTGCTCATCGACAGTTGGCTCTTCTAAGCGCCATGAGACTTTCATACACGAACAAGAACCTCAATTCCGCTTTGAGTTTTGCAAACAGAATGTTGGCCAACGGTGGCGCGGCCAAGATGCTCGACAATGTAAGTACTCTGAAGTCCCATGAATAAACCTTTTGCTGATAAAATTCCAGGCTCGGAAAACGAAAGCACAATGCGAAAGAAATCCGAACGACGCTCTTGAGATCGAGTTTGATCAGTTTGCTGAGTTTGACATCTGTGCGGCCTCTCACACTCCAATTTATTCGGGCTCTCCCTTCGAAGTCTGTGCTTTTGATGGCAGCAAGTACCATTCGAAGTTCAAGGGAACGGTATGTGCAGTCTGCAAGGTCTGTGAGATTGGTAAAAATGGGAGTGGATTGAAACTGGTGGCATAATGACTGTTTTTGAGACGAAAATGGAGTTCGGAAAAAGTAGAATGTGGTCACGCTTGGCCACTACACTCAGTCACATGTAGCGAATAACGATTGTCAGTTGGTTGCTGGACCATATAAGCAGACGAGAGAATCAAATCATATACCATTAGCTCGTGGTCTCTAAGTACGCCTTGGCGCCATGTCTAAAATACAATTTGACCAGCTGTGAGCTTTGTCAGGGAGTGGATGAGCGGTCTTGCTGAGGACAATGACTCTTCATACAATCGTCTCCAGCTCCCTTGCGTATCCCAAGGTATTCTCAATCGCAAGTTGGCTCAACTCCTTCTCGTTACCAGCTTCCGCACCAGACTTCAGATTTTGGTTCGGGAAATATATCCGTCCATCTCTGATTAACCATCCTCTGCTCTGGGCGAACTGAATGACAGCACCTTCACTCTCTAGGAACAGTAGATTTTTTGTGGATGAGATGGGCAATGATGGGTAGGCAGTTTCGCTGCAGGAGGCGATCTCGTTTCGGATTGTAATTGTCAAGATCTGCTGATTGTCAGTCTGCGACCCTCCATCTCGAATGCAAATGAATCGTTAAGGATAAACTCACCTCTGAAAAGATACCATACTCCTCACAAGGCACTTTCTCCTCCGTCGTCGACTGCCACACCAGATCATAGCTCCCCTCCATCAACCACCTCTCCAACTGAATGGGATATAGCAAATACTTGTCATCCCCCAACTCCCCATTGTTTCCTAGCCGGATCTCCAACCCCTCTAGCTCCGTATGGAAGCCTGCATAGTTCCCTTGCGTCAACAACAATAACAAGTATAGTCCTGTCACCTTGCTCCGCTCGCTCTTCGTGCCCGGTAGTCGCTCCGCTGGCAGCTCGTAGAACGGCGTCAGTTGGTGCACGTAACGTGTGAATGACTCAGTATCTTTTGCGCGGATCGAGGTCAGCGCTCCGGTCTCGAAGACTTCGCGCGCGAGGAGGAGGATCTGGGCTGGGGTGTTGGGCTGCGGGGTGAGGGCTTTGAGTTTGAGGAGGGTGAGTTTGGCGGTGCTGAGGAGTTTGGTGGCGTCGGGGTAGGAGGTTGAGGATTTTAGTTGGCGGAGGACATCTTGGAGGTCGCGTTCCGACATCTTGACGGTGTAGACTGGAGGGAGATCGTGTGCTGTGGTAGTTATGGCGAGGTGAGTTGTTGTGAGGTTTGGGCGAGGCTAGGATTGAGGCAGCTTTGGAGGCGCGGTTCGATTTGACGCTAAAATTTGAGATCACGTGCTGCGACCTTATACCGCATTCCCTAAACGGTCTTTTTGTCTTCAGCGCTATTGAATTTTAATATAAATCATATGAACCGGTGGACGACGTTGGGATATTTGACTAAATTTTGCGGTATAATTACAGAACTTTAGTCGTAGCCTTATTCTTTTGCCTAAAAGACAAGAATTAAGGTTAACCTAGATGTTGAGGACTCGAGGTGACAATCAACTCGATGCTGCTAGCCCTATACAAACTCTCGCTAGATTTGACGGCATCCCCACCATCTGATTATCTTAGGTGATCTTTTACGGAGGGCATCACACCTGATATTTGCAGCGTACTTGTTTGACCGCTATCGAAGGGGTTTTCCTGCATGTTTGTGTCTCAGGATTAAGTTAGCTCTTGGTTTTGGGCTGTTGATCCTTCCGACAAGATGTTTTAAATCTAACACATCCCCTGCCCTATCATTCCCACATCGCCTTTCGTGTCTATCCCGAATTGGTCTGGGTCCTACGGTTGGGGACTTGGGTTGCGATGCATTGATTCGTTCTCTACTCTGCCAAACGACATCTGTGGGGTTTGTTTATCCCCGATTCTAGAATAATAGAGTTCATTAGTAGTCCACCGTCCTTAAAAGTTATTTCATACAAAGGTCCTGCAATTTGCTAATGTAAAGGGGTTGGCAGGATTGTGGTTTGAGGTTTGGGCTCTTTCTCGCACACTCACACACACACACTCTCTCTCCTCTCTCTCTCCTCTCTCTCTATCCATCTTCCATGGTGGTTTCTATAACCAACAATGTCAACATATTTCACTTCATTCACACCAGACACCGTTTCTGGCATGGTCACATCCTGGCTGCCTCTAATATCACAACAGTCACACAGCGAAGGCTGTAATTTACCGGTCGTGTTCAATCGAGATAGCAACGAGCGATGGGTGGCTTTTTATGGCTCTGGATCTCAAATAGGAGGCTGCTTGCCCACAGAAGCTGCGTATTGGTGGCGGATTACTGATGCACCAGCATCCACACTGTATAGTGTCGGACCAATTGTCTGTCCTGCTTATTAGTGAGTCACTTCAACACTGGCTTCATACTTCATGGGAACAGGTGTTCAAGACCTATCCCTGTTGTCATCCAAATTAATGCTATCTTCGAGTGTGGTCAAGAATCTGTTGGACCAGATATTTCTCTAGTTCTATCGTAGAGGGATCCTACTTCCCCTAGCCGCCTACCCCCATCTCTCCAGTTTACGAGACACTTCCAACGGAGACAACTCCCTGAGCCACAAACTTACCTTCCTTTTTGCTAATTCGTTTGATTTTCCAGCTCGACCGACACTGAAATTACTCTACCATCCCGTCGTGTTCAGGTCGCATTTTGTCCCTTGTATTTCAAAAGACCCCCACGTTTATGAAACCTATATAGTTAACTAATTCTGGCTAGTGGATAAGAATTCAACCATATTGTCGGTCCAGGCAATGACAGTCAATGCATATCCGAGGTTCCTCCTGGAGTTCCTATAACCTATAAGACGTTTAATCCAGGTGATTTTCAGAGCCTTGGGCGCGTTAATGGGTTTGAAAACTACAAATGGGAGACGAAAAAGCAATCTTAAGCGTAGCAACTAATATCGCGGGATTTCCGATTAATGGGGTAAACCGTGCTCTAGATGCCATAACGTCGCTCCCAAGTTCCACGACCATTGATACGTCACTCACACCAAGTACAACATCGAATTTAAACTCATCTGCAACTCTGTCGTCCAATTCAAACAGTTTCACGATAGATTCACCTACGTCAGAGCAAGGCCCCACTATGGCGGCAAACCCATCTGCTAATATGGAATCCTCAACAAATGTTACTGTTGTAATGAGGGTCTTCAAATTGCACTTGATAATGTGGAGTCTCGAGAGTTGAGGTAAAAAGGTCTGATTTCCGTTGTCCGTTTTCCCTGAGGTATGCCTCATATATATATAGCTCCTCAGTCTATATTCTTTTCATGCCTTATCAAGAATAACTCTGCTGCCTAGTAGGCAGCAGCTTTTGTCCCATATCACCGTACCTATCAACAGTTACTATACCCCAGAGTTCGTTATCTAGTGGTACAAGGGCAGCAGTCGGTGCTGCGGCTGGTTCGAGTGCCATACTACTTGCCATGTTAATGATATGGGCAGTAAAGGTGTATAGGAGACGTGCCAGTGACCGAGAAGAGACAGCCTTAAAAGGAAAAGATTCTGATCCGACTTGGCGCTTCGAAAGCAGGAATGAATTGCCTGGAGAAAACCATCGGGTGGAGATGGGTGGCGATGGTAGGAGGATTTAAGTGGCTGCTGGTGCTGGTTTGGCTCACGATCTAGAGCAAGTCGGGGAGAAGCACGAGTTGGACACAGGTGACTTTGACGTTGACCACAGAACCGGTCTTGATAATTCGTCTGAAACGGACCTCGAAAAAATACCAAGAGAGTAAAGAAACTAGCTAAAAGGACGACTGACTATAGGACAACGATATGGTTGTTAAGTCTTCAGATTATGAACTGTGCTCGCATCCCTGCTGGAACATTTGAGCGCGAATCTCGATCTCATTTCTACAAAGGAAGGGGGGAGGGGATTCAGCTGATTCTTTAATCCCTTCGAGGGAATCAAACTTATTATCGTCTAAGGCAAGAGCGGAATTTTCATGATTCTCTTATAGAGACTCGAAGACCCGAATATTAGGTAGTACACAAAATCTATTGCGGAAATATACTGCTGAGGCTAGGGATGATAAGGGCTGTCTTGTCCAAATTAGATAGACGATTGGCAATAGAACCTTATTATTCCTTTTCACAGCGTCATCCTTCACGATACACGATCGGAACTCCGGAGATTCCGCCTGCTATTGTATATGCTGCGACAGATTCTCTAGAATCGATGTTTGGAGCCGCCATGCCCGGAAATTCTCGCCTCCAAGTTACTTTTAACCTCTCTACAACAGAGGATTTTGTAGGAATGATCACTTGACACCACATTCTCGGGGATATCAACAGGCAGAGGAGAAAGTGCATGATCTGGTCATGGTTTAATCGATGATAGATAATGCAGTGGAAGAACCATTTTCGTGTAGTGAGCAGGAATTAGTCACAAGATAGTCAGGGAGCGTTGTTCTGTGGTAATTTTGTCGATGTAGAAACATGCTTGGTGATGGTGGTGGTGACCCTTTCATTAACTCAGTTGAAAGTCTT
Source organism: Amylocarpus encephaloides (assembly GCA_019669835.1). NCBI lineage: Eukaryota > Fungi > Ascomycota > Leotiomycetes > Helotiales > Amylocarpus > Amylocarpus encephaloides. Next base: position 29,728 of record MU251666.1, read on the forward strand.
CAATTTCATTATTTTTACTGGGTTTCCTATCAAGCTACCTTGAAGGAGCGGCATTGATGTTTGGCGAGCTGTCAAGACGTTTATTGCTTACTACGAGTCTGATGATTATCGTGTATCTATTGTTAAGTTTGTATTAGATCAGAGCTAGGGCAAAAACATTGTCTCGCCCTACATACTGTAGCTCGATGGGGACAATGAAAATATATAGCTAGGTAGTCTAGAGTTCTCGCGACCTCACACAGTTGAAATTTTGTGGCCACGAAGGCAACGTCGATTAGCTAAAATGTTAGATTGACAGTTCCTCTGAAAGAAAATGTTATTATCCAAGTCGAACTCGATTTGAAAGCGATATTTGTGATTCTTCATAGACCAGTTTAGTTAGAATAAAAATTCCTCCCTGGAGTGATAGAGGTACTAGTTCAAGCACTCTGACTGTTTTAGAAAGAAGTTGGCCATACGGCTATTATAAACAAAGGAATAACCTGAACTCGCACTTCCCTGTTTTCACAGGTCTCAGTTGACTGAGAGAGATATATAGGAAATAATATTTTTCATACGAAAATCTTTCTAGTATCACATCTGCCTGGAGAGACCTAATAAAACCCCACTCTACATACAGCATATCAAACCCGCATGCAACTGAAGATGCTACCTCCGTGTCTCAATAAGCAGATCCACCACCCCTACCAGCATCACTACCCATCAACGTCCCATTCTTGTCCCCATTTTCGGCCTTATTTTGAGAACTAGTAAACCAATGTCCATAGATCACCGTTACCCCTGGAAAGACCCTCTGTCCACTCTCTGTTCGGAGTGTTGAGTTGGTCAAGCGTGGAGTCCCAGCCTGCACATACACACCCTTCAGGCTTTCATTTGCGCCTCCATCCAAACGTCCACTGCTGTCAAGTTAAAACGGGTTCCAACAAAGAGTTTAATTTGTTGTCTGGTTGGATCTCAAGGAATATATTCAAAGTGGCGTTTATGATCTGGAAGTATGTGCCCATCGAATATGAGGTTTGGGTTTCCGTAGCTCGATCTGGCAAGCTCGTCTTCATCTGCCTGTGGGACTAAGATGTTGAGCATCCGTAGAGCCATGAAATCGTATGTCGTGGTGGAAAGGGTAGTTGAAAATGGCATTTTCATGTTATAGCGCCACAACACGCACTGAGTAATACTCAATTTATATTTTCGCATCTAATCCCCCTTGTCTTCAGGACAGGCTAGTGTGCATAATCTTGACAAAATATTAACTATGCTCTTCTCCCCTCCCCCCGCCCTAGCTGTTGCTTATTTACTGGGCCTGCTATCAAATTACAGGCCCAAATGGCAGGAAAACCGACGCTATTCCCAGATTCTCAGACACTGTAATCGACACAATGAATATCTAGAGACTACTTTGTACGCCAACTCGCACTATGCGCGGTCGAGAAATACCCGATTCAGAGTCCTCTTTATCTCCAGAGGCTGATGGTCCTCTCCCTCAAGCTTCAACTCAATCCTGGGACTCTCAGATCACCAAGTATTAATTAGGCCGGCGGTGACACTATATTCTAGTAGATTCCATTAAAATCATAGATTGAGGACCCCCAAGTTATAATCCTTATGTCCCACTAAATAAGGCAACATTAAGAGAGAGAGGGGGGGGGGGGGGGTAGTAGTTAGCATGCACCGCAAATTATAGTTATTATATACTAAGTTCACTATGTTACGAGATACAGCGGTTAAGCATTATACCCCCCACCCCCCATGATAATATGGTGTATCGACGGTAGATTGTCTTTATAAGGGCAAGAGGTTACTAGATTAGCTAGATTTCTTGTTTCGGGCTAGTGCCATGCATGTGCAGAGGAAAGGGGGGCTGCCTTTGTAAGTCCACTATGTTACGTATTTACGACCCAAAGAACAAAGAACCATTATGAGACATAATAGGTGCTGGAAGACTCTGGAAAACTCTGTAAATAGTGTTTCTTCTGTGTTTCTTCTGCTTCTTAACCAATTAATCAATCTGAGATCAACTGAGCCTAATATGCACGTGAAATCGCCGTACATCATAAAGTCTCAATCCAATAGAAGTCAAAGGACTACAAGTTCAAGGGTTCTTATTGGTTGCTAGCACTATTAGATAGAACCTCTAGATGTCCGAAGCTTGCACCTTGAAAATCTTGGCTGATGTCGCTAGAGCAGCGCGAGACTGGCAGAGCTTTCGGGGCAACTCTACAACCACATTTTACTGGAAGAGTACGTACTTTGTAGCAAGTTATCTTGAGCTTCTTCCAAGCCAATCCTTAGTGAAGCAGGACAAAATGTCGACCTTCGAGCAGCAGATTATCATCGATGGCAAGGGTAATTTGCTTGGTCGCCTTGCGAAAGATGACCCGATACAACGCAACCCGAGGAGGTCCTTTCCATTTCCACGCTCCCTCAAGAATCTTCTACAAGACCGCCCGTGGTGCCGTCGGCAGATTGAGCCACGAGGTGAGATGGAAATACTGGAACGTTGCTGCTAGACTTGAGGAGAGAAAGGTCAAGGGCGCCGCATACCACGCACGGAGGAAGGCCGCCCGAAGACGACTATCGGATGCTATCTAGATCGCGAAGGTTAATGAGAAGACTAAGGAGTAGTTTGTTAGATTCGGATATTAGATATTATAGAGTTAGTTTTCCGGAAGTCTAGCTGTTTCGGATTTTTACGCTATTTACGTTTTCCTTTTTCCACACTAGCACACCTCTTTAACGTCTTGTTCGACCCATTTCTGAAGGCATTTCTGAAGGCACCAGAAATGGGTCGTGATGTAGAGTGGGCAAAAGAGTGGTATTGTATTAGAAGAGCTCTGAGCCTCTGAGCTGCACACTCCGTACAAAGAATGTAACCACTTGAAATAGTGGCAAATTCCCCAATAGGTTTAGCTCATGACTTATCATTTCTAAGGTCACATTCTCATTTCCGTGGGGGCTTCGATCTTGCACGTTTACCATCCCGCTCTTCTCATTGGCTGTTTCCACGACGTCCAACCAACCTCAACTCTTCATGAAAATCTATATAGTAGTTGCATACATACCAACGCCATCAACGCCTCTTTTTCCAGCTCGAGAAAATCCTTGCGGTCTAGATTGCGTAAGGTTATCTCATTGGCTTATGTAACCATGTCTCGAGGCCGTGTGCTGCGTGCAGTACCAAGAGAAGCTTGGTGAAGCTTGAGTTGAATCCCAAGACGGAATAGCCGTGAGACAAGCTATTTCCAAGACTTCCAAGAGATTTATCGTTTGCTGGGAATGTCGAGAACAAGCAACGCCAAATACCGGGACGTCGTGCCATTCCATGTCGCCATCCGAGACTGCGACAACGACCGGCGGCGAGGAACAAGGCGAGGAAGAGAGAGCTTCCAAAATCTACTGACGAGTATTGAAGGCAGATCTTCTGTAGGCACGTTTCGAGTTGAATGGACGAAGGGCCGTCCGAGTTCTTGAAGCACACCGACGCGGGCGAAGTGAATGAGAACCCCATGGTTACACGCAACAGACGCCTTCCTTCCTCGGAAGTGGAAACGCTCATGGATCTGCCCACCGGGCATTATTGTGCAGTGACAAGCGAGTGAAGAGGTGAGACCCGTGTTCTGGAAGATTTCAGCTCGTGGGTGGCAATGTGCAATTATTGAGCCCTTCCAGACGACCACCACAGGCTCTGGTTCCAGGCAAGGAATTTACGGTTCTGTCGATCGACTTGAGCGTGCTCGAATACATGCTCATCATTGGCTCCCTTGTTGTCTACTGGATCCCGCCTGTGCTCCAGGAACTAATGTTAGCCACTCCATGGACTCGGTACTAGCTAGCTATGGGTGCTTTTCAAGGGGCTTCGTTTGGATCTAGGAGAACGAGCCCCGTCCATGCTCGTAGACTGCTGGCGGAATCAGTCAAAACGGACAGGAGCACAGCGTGTGCAATTACAAGACAGATGAAGAAACTAGTATAGAAGTTATTGAATGTGGGAGAGATAGAACCAGCCAGTAATGGAGGAGAGGCACAATCATAAAATCAGCAGCTTCTGAAAGCCATACAGGGTCTCTCTACAAGCCATACATGGTCTCCAACCCAATGGCTTAGCGCCTTAACAGACCCTGCCTCATGCCCCCTCTAGGATGGCTTGATAGCTTCGATATGTGTGTTCCCGTTGCCTTATCCAATAGCTGGCGATTTTCAGCGTTTATCGACCACATCTGGCCGGACCATGGAGCCAAAAAAAGAAAGTTGTTTTGCCAGGCTAGCCTCACCCTTGTCCTCCCACATAAGGTCGATGACAAGCGTGGCACCGAGGGTTTGGACTGTATCCTTCTTCGAGGCCAATATAAGGTAGTCGTGTTCCCTCGCACTCAAGTTTGTGCTCCAGTCAAGCTCCCACACAGCCGCCTCCTTCTCAAGCACCGACCTCGTTGTCGAGAGGAATCTGTCAGAAGTCTTATAGCCACTGCCCTTGCGGCTCCTCGTTCACAATGTCGACTACTGCTATCGCTGCCAACAAGACCGCCGGTGGTAACGCCGCGTTCCACAACTTCAACAATGACTTTGCCCATGTCCAAGATCCAAATGAGCGACGAAGACTTGCTCTGGCGGAGATCGACAAAGCCCCTTTTGGGTGGTATCATGTCCGTGCTTGCGTTGTTGCCGGTATTGGTTTCTTCACCGATTCTTACGATGTGAGCAAGGTTACCCCTTCAGGACATATTTCAACTCGTCCAAGACTCCAAGTACTGTTCTAATCAATCCACTAGATCTTTGCCATAAACTTGGTCACCGCTATGCTTGGGATAGCCTTCTTCCAGAACAAGGTTTCGAAGGGCACGATTCCGTCAGAGTCGGACACCGCCATCAAAGTCGCCACCTCCGGTGGTACTGTCCTTGGACAACTCGGTTTCGGTTATCTTGCAGATGTTGTTGGTCGTAAGAAGATGTACGGGCTTGAGTTGATTATCATCATCTTCGCAACTCTCGCCCAGGCACTTTCTTCTCCATCTCACGCCGTTTCCATTGTTGGCTTGATCATCTTCTGGCGTGTTCTTATGGCAAGTCCTTCTTACTCAAGAATGGTCGCATGAAAAAAGCTAATGAGCGTAGGGTATTGGAATTGGTGGTGATTACCCACTTTCTTCGATCATCACATCCGAATTCGCCACAACAAAATGGAGAGGAGCTATGATGAATGCCGTGTTTGCTATGCAGGGTATTGGTCAATTCACTGCTGCTATGCTGGCATTGATTGTCACCGCTGGTTTCAAGGAGTCTCTACTTACCGGAAGCAAGGCCTCCACCTGCACCGGTGTCTGTCAATTGGCTGTGGACAAGATGTGGCGTATCATCATGTAAGTTCCGTATGGTGGCATCCAATCATCTCCCCTTAATCTAACACAAAATTAGAGGCTTCGGTGCGGTCCCTGGATGCGTCGCCCTCTACTATCGTCTCACGATCCCAGAAACTCCTCGATATACCTTCGATGTCGCACGCGATGTCGAACAAGCCTCCGAGGACGCCAATGCCTACATGCACGGAAAATCCTCTGGACATCCAGATGAGATCACACGTGTTACGGCCATGCAACAACAATCCCCTGCTCTCGAGATCCCCAAGGCCTCCATGCGTGACTTCCTTCAGCATTATGGACAATGGAAACACGGAAAGGTTCTCCTTGGAACAGCCGGCTCGTGGTTTTTCCTTGATGTGGCCTATTATGGTCTTGGTTTGAATAACTCCATCATTCTCGCGGCAATCGGTTACTCTGGCGGTCACAATATGTACGAAATCTTCTACAGAACCGCGGTTGGAAACTTGATCATCACGTGCGCGGGTGCCATTCCAGGATATTGGGTCTCTGTCGCTACCATTGATACTCTTGGACGCAAGCCCATTCAAATCATGGGTTTCGCAATTCTAACCATTCTCTTCGTCGTCATCGGTTTCGCCTACCACCATCTCTCCGGCCACGCTCTTCTCGCTCTTTATGTTTTGGCACAATTCTTCTTCAATTTCGGACCCAACAGTACAACCTTCATCGTCCCGGGTGAGTGTTTCCCAACAAGATACCGCTCGACATCCCACGGTTTCTCTGCCGCCTCTGGCAAGGTTGGTGCCATCATCGCACAAGTCGTCTTCGGTCCTCTCCGAACTCGCGGTGCTAAGCATGGCGCGACTGGAGCAGCCGCCTCGCCATGGATTAATCACATCATGCAAATCTTCGCTCTCTTCATGTTGGCAGGCCTGCTTACCTCTTTCCTGATCCCCGAGACCAAGCGAAAGACTCTCGAGGAGCTGGCGGGCGAGGTTCCTGGAACTCCAAACTACGACCCGGCGCTTGGTGGTGGACATCCTAAGACGTCTGATGAAGCCTCCGCGACCCCACATGCTAACAACGAGAAGCTCGTTTAGATGGGAAGGTAAATTTTGTGTGTTTGGCGGGACTCGTGCGTGAAATATCTTACTTATTCGAACAGTCGTATCCTGGGCGGGATGTGGCCTCTGATAGCATCGTTAGTCTGTTGGAATACTCGTGTATAAAATAGAGATCTCGCAATGAAACGATTGAAATACCTTAAGATTCATGATGTTTATTTCGGAAGTGATCACAACATGTCCGAAGTATGTTCACTAATTACCATTGCCATAACTTCATTGTCGGATCGTACTGCATCATGTATTCGTTTCCCTAGCAACCAGCCACTCCCTATGTACCGAAGTAAATACAAAATCCTCTCCTGCTTTCTTCAGGAGTTGAGATTCATCTATCACCAAGTGTAGTATAACATGCCAACTGTCCATGGTTTGCCCTTTTTGTTCTCTTGTGATCCCCGCCAGACAACCAATCTCCATTATTCTCGTTCTCTTCTGCAAAAGCCCCCTATAGGGTACTACATTCCATCCATATCGGCATCCTCCATCCCGACATCCTCATTCTCCTCATCCTCATCCTCATCCTCATCCTCATCCTCATCCTCATCCTCATCCTCATCCTCATCCTCATCCTCATCCTCATCCTCATCCTCATCCTCATCCTCAT
>MU251667.1:0-44991 GCA_019669835.1 Amylocarpus encephaloides
ACTACTATATTAAATAGCTAAACTAAGACGAAGACCTATAGTAGTATTCTACGTCTAACTATAAATACGCCTCTTATAAAGTAAGAGACTTCTATATAGCTAACCTAACTCGACCTAGCCTACTAGCTCGCTTATATAACTAGTTAAATACTTAGGAAGGTAGAAGAGACGATAATAATAATTTAGATAGTAACTTAATTATAGATACTTAGTCGAGGACGACCTTCTTTAAAAGAGAGAGTACTATTATAGAGTTAGAGAAACTAGGAGCTAAGTACGTATAGTACGTAATATATACGTACTACTAGTATCTTATATTTAAGCCTTCGTTTCTCTAGAACTCTCTTCTCTTCTTACTTTATTATTTACTTAATATAGTAGTTTTTATTTAATATATTATAATAATAAATATTTATTATAGTAAGTAGTAGTTTACTCTATATAGTTATAAAAATACTACTATAAAATAGTCTCTAAATTAAGTAATTTATACTACTTAAATATAATAGTAAATAAGTTAAATATCTAGAAGAGTAAATAGTTACACGTACTCTAAAAGTAGGTCTATTTAATCTAGCTAGTAGATATTAAGTCTAACTTAAATATATTAATAAATATTACTTTTTCTACTACCTTAACTTTTAATAAGTAAAGAATATACTACTTATAGCTTCCTAAGAAGCTACTTTAATAGAAAGATATACTATAGTACTTATACTTAGCTAAGTTTACTATAGTAGCTTATAAAGAGTATAAAACTCTTATATAATAAGAAACCTTTAAGGTAGTTAAAATATTAGAGACTAGAGACTATTATATTATACTACTAATATAAGTATTTAATTATAAGTATAATATAAATAGCTATCTTATTAAGTTTAAAGTAAGACTTTATATATATAACAATTTATAGTATAACTTAATTTATAAGAATAACTATACTATTATACTAGTATTATAGATTTTTAGAGCTATAATAGCTATTACTACTTATTTTAACTAGAATATATACTAGTTTAATATAATTAATACATTTATTAATACTATACTAGATAAGCTAGTATATTATTATTTTCTAGAGAGCTTTATTTAATTATATAAAGTACTAAAGCTTTTAAGAGCTCTATATAGACTACTACGCTTACTATTACTCTAGCTAATAAAGTTATCTAATACTTCTAAGAACCTAGGTTTTTAGTAAATACTAGAGTTATAGTACCTCTATATAGATAATATACTCTTTATTTTCATCTTTATTAACGATTTTATAGTACTAGTACCTCTAGATAAAAGTGATTACTATTAGTAATTTAAGATATAACTCTTTAGATAGTATAATATAAAGGACCTAGAAGAGCTTAAATAGTTCCTAGGTATTAAAGTTATATAGAACTACTAGTAGAAGAAAATATAACTTTACTAAGATACTTATATTAAGAAGGTTATAGTATTCTATAATATATAGAGATATAAGTCTAGAGATATACTCTTATTTATAAAAGAGCTTAAGTCTTATATAGAAAAGATAATAACTTAAGAAATATAAGAGTACTAGAGTTATATAGACTCTAGGTTATATATAAGCGTAATTATAAGAGGCGATATATTATACGCTATAAGTAAGCTAGCTTAATATTAGCTTAATCTAGAACTAGACTATTATAGTAAAATTAAGAGAATACTTAAATACTTAGATACTACTAAGTATTATACTATAGAGTATAACTATATTCCTAGTATAAAGGGTATAGTTTAGTATTTTAAGATAGCTAGCGATTTAGTATTTACTAATAATAGTAATACTTATAAAAGCTTAGAGAGATATATAATAAAGCTCTTTAAAGGTACTATTAACTAGAAAGCTACGAAGTAAAAATCGGTTTTAAACTTAATAACTAACGTTAAATTACTTAGTCTATTCTACTATACTATAAAGGTACTATAGTAGAAGCGTTTCTTTTAGTAAATAGTACTAGACCTAGACTAAGAGTATATTACTAACTATAATAATATCTCTACTATAGGACTTATAAGTAAATAGTTATTAAAGCTTAGTACTAAGCTTAAACACGTTAATATATACTAGTATTAGCTCTATTAAGAAGTTTAAGAAAACAGACTTAAAATTAACTAGATTTTAATAAATACTATACTAGTAGACGGTCTAACAAAAGCCCTACCTAGGTAAAAACACCGCGAGTTTATTACTCTCTTCGGACTAGTAGATATTAAAGATATTATACTAGTTCTTAAGAGAATAGAAAGCCTTAAAAATTAAAGACTATTACTATTCGACCTATACCTATTTTAAAATTATAGTAATAGTTTTACTATTTTCTATTTTAAGACTATAATTATAATATTAATAAGTAAGAAGGTGTATTAGCTACTATAACGTAATAGTAGTTATATAAGTTACTTATTTTCTTAGTAATTATTATAAATTATTAGTAAGATAGTAAAGAAGATTTAAGAGGATATTAAAACCTGATTAGTTAGGTAGTTACTCTCTATATAAAGACTCGCTTATTCCTGTATTATAGAGGGCAGTCCCTATTAAATGTCTCCTAAGAAATACTCTCTTTACCCTACCTCAGAAACCAAATTCTGACTCCTATACAAGGCTCTTAATTCGACAATAAATTAGCCCGGTGAAAGTCACATAGATCTAGACCTCTAAACCCACCGACGTCAAAAGCAGAATTGCGACTTGTCTTTCTTACAAGGCAAATTTTGAAGTTCCTTTGATTCCCACTATCGTTAGTTATTGAAAATGTTTGCCGGTTGCCTTAAGTAAGTGGGCCCTCCCCCTTTCATGCCCTTGCCCTCACGGCACTTGTCTACCAAGTATTTATCAAATTTAATGAAACTCCTCAGAGGATCTGGGCATAAAAGCATATGATATTTAAATTGGTATCTTCATAAAGTTCCATTAGATTCACTATTATAAACTCTCACCAAAACTACTCAGCTCCTGCAAACAAGAGAACCGCCCCCCTTTCGGCTCAGTGGCCTCACAACTTTTCCCACTACAAGCGCTTACTAAAATATGTAACTTCTAATCTGGACCTCGAAACCCCAAGCAAGTTCAAAAAGTGGTCGGAGGTAAACACATTTCTATTACTAAAGTTATCATAGTATACACCATCGCGAACTATCCCCAAAACTCCCTCGAACCCTTAATTAAGCGAGCCTTCCCCCTTTCTAGCCTAATGACCTCACGACACTTAATCACAACTAAACGTCCATCTAGACTTAAAAAAAAAACTGGTCAGAATATCTAGTGGAAAAATATAAATATAAAAAGATTACGCTAGAAACATTAGTAGTTCTATTCTTATAGTACGTACCCCGTAGACTACCCCTAAAACTCCCTAGCTCCCTAAAGTAAGTAGCCCTTCCCTATTTCTAACATACTAAAACGTAATGACCTCTCAAAACTTCTCCGCCACAAATAATTATCGAGTCTGATAAACCCTAGACTTCGACTAAAATCTTCTATTTTCACCGATTTTTCACGAAGTTCAAGTTCGGAAATCCTATCCCTCACGTTTGAAAAAGTGAACTCGCAACACTTCCCCGTTGTGGCCGTTTACTAAGCTTAGCCTAGGCCACAAATTAAACAGATTGATCCTCTACTCATGGGCCTGCCGATTTTTTGATAGCCCCCCTTTTGGGTTACCATCTCGCTTAAAGTAGAGTCACGGGTGGATCTCGACACTAGTTCTTCCCCGAAAAGTCAATTTAGGTATAATAGTAGCTTTCATAGCGAAATGACTTGTTTCGACATATTTCCTTAAATAACTTTATAATTTCTTCGTTACACTAGCTATATATATTTAAATTATAAATAGGAGTATAATACCCGGTTCGCGAGCTTTGTGATATACTCGGGATAAGTAAAACGGCTTCCTAAGTAAAATAGCTTATCTTAACAGTAGCCTCGGATAAAATACACCTATAGATTATAGTAATAGTCTCGAGGTAACCGAATAGTCGAACTTTATAGAATTCTATTAATTTTCATTATTCCTCACTATATGTTAGAATTTAGTATGATTTTAGTATAGTAATTCTAGTATAAAACTATATCCGAGGCTATCGCCGAAACAAGCCACTTTACTTAGGAAGCCGTTTTGCTTATCCCGAGTATATGATAAAGCTCATATCACGAGGCGAACCGAGCGAGTATTATATCGAAGGTTCTGGTAGATTAGATAGACAACTTTCTAAGCAGGATTGTCGTTAAGAGAGAAGATCCTAGATTCAGAGGGATAATTCCAAGCATAGGAACACGCAAAAAACTCTTCGTTCATTTTTACACTGAAATTTGTTGTGCGCGAAAAAAGCCCTTCGGAGGGGAACGGACCATTAAATCCAAGAGATCCTGTCGTCATTCACTACCGTGGGATACAAATCTGAACACCCTGGATTTTAGCGCGAAAAGTCACCTTCACTGATAATAGTACACCGTCCCCAGTACGGCTCATGGCACTTACAGTACCGAAACTACATCGTACCATCAATCACAATGTGGTTATACTGCTATAGAACCCCGGGGTGTTGGGCACATTCCCACATCATTTGCAGACTAGAAGGAGCACAGCATCACGCATCCTTCTATACCTACACCATTACCTCCAAACTTTTTATTTGTGCTCAGAATCTTCGACAAGTAGAGAGTTCTCGTCCATGGCACATGATGAAAAGAACCACACCGAGAATAGGTAAGGTTTGGGCAATACCCCCGTGAGTACATCGCACGTAACTCCTCCAAGACAATGATCTAAACTTCACTTTGTTCGGGAAGATTGCAATTTGTGGGCATCTATAACTAGCCAAGGATGTGATATGAAGATCAGGCGCTTTAAACATCGCGTAGATCGCTCTTCTTCCTCTGCACAATCGCGTGAGAAATTTGGGTAGTATTGCTATCATCTATGCTCGCTATCTAGTGGGGTTCTCCTTGAAGAAGAGTGTGATGAGTGGGAGGAAAATAACTCTTCCGTACGCAAGCGATGACAAGACGACAGCCAACTTGCTCCAGAACAATGCTCCTCCTACCCCTGAAAAAAGAAATTAATAGCCTGTAGACTAGCCAGCCACTCATAAAGCACGACTAGCATATGCGAAAAAGAGAAGAGAGAGATCCGCCTCGAAGTTAAACTCACCACGTTGATTTTAGGCATAATGGAACGAACTAGAGCTTCTTCTCACGTCCAATTAGCAACCCCCAAATCTGCCCAATCCCTCACTCCCATTCCCCAGATCGTAAGTTGGCCTTCAGTACCCTGCCAGGTCTTCGCAACCCAAAATGACAACCCGCCGAGTATTCCAACACCACTGAGAAGTTTTGCAACAGCCCAGCTAGTTCTTCGCATTTCGGCACTCATTTGGAGTAACCCAAGTGGATCACGTCTATCGATCCCTCCTAGCCCATTATGAATATCTCCGGCATAGAGACACCGCTTAACAAGAGCACTGCTGTACCCATCATCCTGCTTCCGAGCCTCAGAGAGGGGTATGATGCTTCCGTCTTGCACACACTCGCCAAGTCTCTCTGTCAGCCAAACTGCTCTTTCATTGCGGGCTAGCGCGTCGAATCGTGCTCGTTCGTTCTGAAGGCTACGCTGTAAATCTGCTGCCCAATTTGCAAGTCGTACTTGTGCAATCCGCTCTTCTCTCTGCGTATGATCCGTGATCCTAGCTAATGTGTATGATGTGGTAGCAACGACAGGTTCCGTCATCATTTGCGAAGAAGAAATAGATGATGACCGGAGAGGCTGATATAGCGCGAGTGGCCTTGAAAGTGGAGAGGTCGATTTCCGCCATTGTATAAACTTCTTAGCCGCTGAATGTCGAAGCCAAGAGACATTGGACGACTCGAAGATTTTCGAGACAAGAATAGATAATTCGGATGGAAGAAGTGGCGATACGTAGTCGGGGGACATTAGGAGGCTTGCATCCATGTTTTCGTGGTCCTTGGACGGGGTGGTTGAGACTGCGAAAGGGGAAACTTTTGACGAAGAAATCCCTTCATTGGAAACCGCGAAATTGAACGGTTTAATATTAGCATCATGGAGCGCACCTCTGATATTATCCTTCAACGACGAAAGTGCTTCTTGGGTGAGTCTGTCCGCTTGAGCAACCACAGGGACAACGTTCGTAAGCTGCGATAAGCGCCGCAGGTATTCGATGTCAACATGTTTTACTTCTATATGGATATTAACGTACTCTCGTTTACATAGGTAGCCCAACTTACGATGCTGAATTACGTAGAGAACCAAGTCTACTTGCGATCCTCCTTCGCCACCCAACAAGCTGATAATTTCAGATTCTCTCATATGTTCCAATGAGGTAGCCTTCTTTAGCTGCGACTCGACATACTCGAGAACCGGAGTGATACATTCCATACACTAAGATTTTCAGCATCGGTTTTACAAGACGATCCTGCTATGCATACCGAGGTCTTGTTGCCATAGCCAGGCGTGTCTACAAAACACAAGTTTCTCTCTAATATGGAATCTCCTAAACTCTTTCTTCGTCGAAGTATTTGGCTCTCCTCCAAATCAGACCACCAAGCTGGATATGGTCGCGTGCTAGCATATACTTCTGCAATCTGCGAGGTTGTCTGTATATCCGCTGATCCGCTTCTAGATTTTGTCAGTGAGCTCTTTCGGCTTGGTTGTGCAGTGGATAAAGGTGTAGTGTTTATTGGGTCGACATGAACGATATCTTCGCAGGTTTGTACAATAGCTTTGATGAGGGAGGTTTTCCCAACACCTGTCTTTGTTAGTCCTACTCAAATTCCATGCAAGTACAGCAGATTACCGGAATCACCCGCTATCATTACTTTTAGCCTTCCCATATTCTTCCCTCTTTCAGTAAATGGCCTTCTGCTCGGCATCTTGATACTCGGCATTATCAGCTGCGGTGCACTTCCACTGTCCATTAGCTGAGGACCAGCATCTTGGGCCTGGTCGTCACCGCTGGACACCATAGCCTGGCTTGCAACATCATCCAAATATGATCCGACATCAGAATTTCTTCGAGAGTCCGGACTGCCCATGAGTGACCCAGGAGCAGGCGAATTATAGGAAAGCGGGGTATATGGTCGAGATATCGTTGCCTGGGAGGCACGGGGCTGATGGGAGGGCGAGACATTCATGCTGATCTCTGCTGAAGATCCAAACAAGGGAGTGGTAGAATCCGTCAAATCTTCCTCAGGACTTTTTGAAGCCGGTGCTTTGGGGTTCTTCTCCCAATTATGACGTGCCTTTCGTACCTCATCCTGATCATCGCTATCTTGATCTAGGCCGAGGGAGCTTATCTTCCTCGACTCACGATATTTCGAAAAGAGAGAAGAGGGCGAGGGGGGAGAGTGCGGCGATTCTATCGACTTCTCGTCTGCGAGGAAGTATGTCATCTGCGGAGGTTGACTTCGTCCTGCAAGGGGAGTGATATCGTTATCGGCGAAGCTGGTACTCCGAGATCGCCCATTATAGGCATCCTCGCCTGGTAACGGTCGCATGGTGGGAAAAGGAGGTTGATTTTAATAGTACCGATTGACTAAGTTTCATATCATTCTCCAACAAAAGATCTGTGTGGAAGAATAGAAAACGAGGTTGTTCGGAGATGGTACCTGTACTCGCACTTTGGAGGTTGATGTTGTCTGATGTCGGTCATTCGTACCCCGCCAATTCAGGTGGGCGGGCGCCTGATTATTCACCCCCTTGGATTCAAGGCATAAACTAAGGCATGAGAAAATTTCCTCCACCAAATTCGTTTAAGCGCCGACACTCGTATATATGGCGCCTATTCCACCTATTACACCTACCAGATCTGCCCCTCATCGGAACAGTGGTCCAATAACAGGGTTTCATCTCGCATCACAATCGTCCTATTAGACGCCGTCTCAGACGCCGGCGCAGCCATTAGCATCCGCATCCACTTCCACTTCCATTTCCACTTCCACTTCCACTTCCGCACCCCCACCCCTAAAGTCTTGTCTTGCACGAGAGCTTTATTTGCTTTCACCCTGCAGGTCTCTCCTCTCTCCTTCATCACGGCTTCATCACGAGTGTCAAACGACGCCTTCGCTCTTCTCAATACCATTGCCACTCCGGCTTCTCTCCTCTGGGATCTGAAATATACTTCGCGACAGCGACCTTCACCTCAGCCTCCCTTCCGAACTTTCCCTCCCTCTCCTACGGCGCAAAGATTGCTCCATTCTCTTCCTAGTGAGATCAGCGTACGCAACCTCGACCCGGATAACAAAGCGGCGGTGATCATGGATAAACGACACCCAAGCTCGTTCCAGCAGCTGGAGAAGCTGGGAGAGGGGACCTATGCGACGGTACGTTAATTTTCAGCTCTGGTCTGGTATTTGGCATGCTAGAACCACCTCTATAGAATTGCCCACTCAAGAATAGAATACCCCACTGACTCACCATAGGTTTTCAAAGGGCGAAATCGTCAGACGGGAGAATTGGTGGCGCTGAAGGAAATCCACCTCGATTCCGAAGAAGGCACACCGTCGACTGCCATTCGCGAGATCTCGTTGATGAAGGAATTGAAACACGAGAACATTGTCAGCCTCCACGATGTCATCCATACTGAGAACAAGTTGATGCTCGTTTTCGAATACATGGACAAGGATTTGAAAAAATATATGGACACGCAAGGCGACCGAGGAGCGTTAAACCCAATCACCATTAAATCTTTCATGCACCAGCTGCTTCAAGGAATCGACTTCTGCCACACGAACCGTGTTCTGCACCGTGATCTTAAGCCTCAAAATCTCCTGATAAATACCAAGGGTCAACTGAAGCTTGCTGATTTCGGTCTTGCTCGCGCTTTTGGAATTCCTGTTAATACTTTCTCCAACGAGGTTGTCACATTGTGGTATCGTGCACCGGATGTTCTCCTCGGTAGCCGAACGTACAACACTAGCATCGATATTTGGTCTGCGGGATGTATTATGGCAGAGATGTACACTGGACGTCCATTGTTCCCAGGCACGACGAACGAGGACCAACTTGTACGAATCTTCCGAATTATGGGTACTCCTTCAGAGCGCACATGGCCAGGCATTTCTCAATACACGGAGTACAAGCAGAACTTCCAGATGTACGCCACTCAAGATCTTCGGGTTATCCTCCCTCAGATCGATCTCTCGGGCATTGATCTTCTGCAAAGAATGTTACAATTGAGACCTGAGCTTCGTATCTCTGCCCATGATGCACTGAACCACCCATGGTTCAATGATCTTGGTGGTCAAATGAGACATCCTCAACAACCCCAAGCACAAATGCCAATTCAACAACGAGGTTACGCACAGCCAGGAATGGTTGCTCCAGGTGGCTACGATGGATATTGATCTTGCGACTTAATGTGGAATGGCAAACGGGATCGAGGGTTACCACGATTGGGTTTATGAATAATACCGTAAATTAACTGCATGCATTGGTTTGGCGTTTGTCACAGGACTGGGTCAAATGGATAGGACGAGAAAGCGTTCGTTTGATTCTTACGATGGTTTATGGCAACACGATTACTGCATAATGATTATGATTTTGACTGAAATCAAAGTTTTCTTTCTGAGGCCCTTGGGCATGCAACGAGCGTGGTGATTAGTGAGCTGTATTCTCTGTGCCTTTCGTGCCACAAGCCGGGTACAGAATTCTCCTCCATGCATCATGGAAACTCCCACACCATTGGTATACGACTTCGGAATGGCTTTGAATACTTAGGTTTTGGTGTGATTGTATGGAATAATGCTCGAAAGTGTACACCAATATTTGATCCGAGGTTGTTTTTAGCCTATAAGCGAGCTGAAAGGGTCCTATTCATCAAGCATATACATCATGTATGTCAGATACAACCTTGGATTTCCATCAGGAACCATGCCATAAAACAGATCCCGGATACCGTTGAGTATGCAAGGCTTGCCTCGGCCATTTACTGTCAAAATGTGGGAAATGGCCGATGACGTATAAAAGGAGCTGTCCCCGTCAATGCCCATTTCTTAGTCTGATTAGCATCGAAGCAATCTTCGCTTGCTCTAAAGACAAAAACAAAATCCAATCATGGCTTGGTTTTTGACTTTTCTACAGGCAGCTATCGGCTTGTCAGTGGCATTAGCTCGCCCATCTGTCGACTTTGACTCGTCCACTTCCAAGAGTCGATGTCCCCCCTTTAAAGGGGACATTGTCATAAATCAGTACCAACTTTATCCTGAAAATGCGGATTTGATTTTAATACTTGTTTGTTATACCTTGGGTAAGTTAAGTGCTTTAGGTTCCTTTTCATTATCACCAGGCTGACTTCAGACAGCTGCCTCTGGAATTCCACAGTAGCAGTTTACGATCCATATAAAGATAAGGTAGTCGACATCCTTGAATTCCCCGGAATCACCCGCAACCCCGAATTCCACATCGGCGGCGTGGACGTGAACCAGGACACAGGTCTCGTCTCCATCGTCGTCGACGCAGGCGCAGCCTTCAACACCGGCGGCGTCGACATCTCGGGCACCAACTACATCATGCTCTGGGACCCCAAAGCCAAAACGCTCCTGTACAAATTCAACATCACGCAGGAAGTCACCCGCGGCACCTACGGCGGCTTCCAAGACGCGGAACAAGATCCTGATGGAAATGTCTATGTCGTTGGCACGTACCCGGGCAGTATCGTGAAAGTCGATAAGAGAGGGCAAGGAGTTACGCCTTGGTATCTTAATGGACCGCCGATTGTGCCTACGAATGCGGGGTTAAATGGGCTTGCGGCTACGGGTTGGACGCTGCTCACTAATGATTTTACAACTGCGTCGATTTATCGCTTTGATATGCGTGCTAAGAAAGGCACGCCTATCCATGTCCCGATCTCCCATGGCTTCACTTTCAAAACATTCACTGATGCGATATACCTCCCGCCGAAGTACCACGGCACCGTCCTCCTCGTCGCGGAAGTTCAGGTTGGTGTCCAAGTACTCCGCTCTAAGAATGCTAAATGGGAGAAAGCGGAGTATATGGGACTTGTGCCTTGGGATGGAATTGCTACGGGGATCTTTGTGACAGCTAGTGTGCAGGTTGGGGAGGGGGTTTATATGGTGCTTTGTCCGGCGATTGGGACGGATCCGATTGTGCCTGGGACGCTGGCGGGGAATAGGACAGAGTTTCTGATGCCGGATATCACGAGGGATGTGGAAAGGTTGTTGAGGGTGAGAGGGGGTTGGGATTAAGTTTGATACCTTCTCCTTAACAGAAACTACGACGTCCCCGCTTATCTAATTCTTGGTCTCTCGTCTACTTCAATTAGTATACAACCCATCATCACTTTTGATTCAATGCCGCAGATTGTTTCTTGGCTTTAGAGAGGCATAGGTACCCTTTCTTGGGTAACTCTCTCATCTCTCGGGAAGCAATATATTATCGCCGCTGGCTTCATGTGGGGTAGCTTGTTGTAAGGAAAGTGAGTTGTATGGAATTTATATCGTTGCTTCTGACGGGTGGAATTGGAAGGTAGGTGAATTTTTAAACTGTGAGTCCATTGAGTTGATGGCCTTGTGATGTAATCGATGGGTGTCGTTGATGTCCTTGAATGCAGGTTTCCTATATTATACTCGTCACTATGCACGAGACCTCCCCTCTGACCCAAACGCATGGTTGGGGCTTCACCCTCCCAAATTTTCATCCTGATCTATCCGAATTTGGCTCAGAGACATGGATAACCCCTCGTGACGATGAGATAAAGTTGGAGTCTAAGATGTTGCTTTCGGAAAAGGTCGTAGCGCGAGAACTAGAGCTCGGGCGCCTTTGACCAAGGGATTTCTAAGCCGTTGACATATATATGGTACTTTAGGCGGTAAGCTCCATCCTAGCATTGGTCACACTTTCCCAAGAACTTTTATTGACAAACCGCGTAATCGCTTGCTTTAATTCGAATCTCAGTGCGATATCATTTATATATATAATTGTTGAGAATTCAGTCCAAACTCATAGTAATCAAGTGACATTATCGTGACTTATAATGCACGGACCTAGGGTTTTAGCCCTAGCCATATATGAGGGTAAAAGTGGTTGTAAAACACATTCTCCCATCTAGTTGGTTTAACTCACACAATTGAACTCCTGAAATCTAATTGTACAGCTTCCACTAGTGATTTGTAGCAGGGTCCTACATGGTCATACCACATTATAGGATTCTAAGTTTTATTAATAATCCTATATCGAATGTTTATAACATTAAGTGTACACTCTATAATTAGCCGATCTATTGGCTATAATAAACATGTCGCACTTATGGCGACTGGACAAATGAAACGCTATCGATTATTAAAAATGTTAAATCCCTAAATATATATTAATATACTTTGCGATCTGATCTGCGATCAATCGCGTGCTCT
The DNA here is from genome assembly GCA_019669835.1 of Amylocarpus encephaloides. Classification (NCBI taxonomy): domain Eukaryota; kingdom Fungi; phylum Ascomycota; class Leotiomycetes; order Helotiales; genus Amylocarpus; species Amylocarpus encephaloides. The sequence goes on from MU251667.1 coordinate 12,404, forward strand.
CCTTGGCGCCTCACCTTTTGCCATTCAACATGTTAGCTACGGCGTCGATCCCTTAATGAAGAATTTTCAGTGCTCCTCCTTGCCTCTAACGCTCTCCTTCCTAATATAAGAGTTGATGACATCGTTCTCCATCACGCTACCAGCGATGCTCTCGTCAAAGACATCGACATTGGTGGTCGCAAACTTTCTTGCGCTTACACCCCTTTCAAATAGCAAGTCTAACTCGGCAAACGTACGTCCTGCGGGTTCAGGTAGTCTGAAGTATGTGTAGATAATGCACAAGAAACAGATACCTGCCCAGAAGAAGCCAGCATAGTTACCCCAATCCCACTCTCCCGGGTTGAGCATGTAAGGTGTGAGCACTGAACAGACTATGCCAACAATGTTGTACAGATTGCGGCCCAACACAACAGTCTTGATCTGAAGACGGCGAGTTGAGAGCTCTGCGACGAGGGAGTAGCAGACTGTACCGACGCTCAATTGGTAGCAGAGGGCCCAGGCTAACATTATCGAGCCAGTGGCGAGTGATCCTTGGTCGCGATGAGCCTCAGGTACGAGACCGAGGAATCCGAGGATGAGCAACATTGTGCAGAGACCACAAAGACCGTAAAGGTAAAGGGAACGACGGCCAAGTCCACAGGTCATCAGGAACCAAGCGCCAAAGACACCACCCATGTTGATTCCATACTGTCCAAGAGCAAAGTCATAAGCCTTGCTATCAGCGAGGCCAGCTTGTTGTAAGAAGTATGTTGAGTAGCTGGAGAACGAGTTTCCAGACAAATTCTGGATGGCCCAGACCATGCAGACAATCTCAGTGCGGCGAAGGTCGGTGCCCTTGAAGCAGTCAAGGTAAGAGGCACCGGTTGTAATCTTCTCTTCGAGCGCGGTCGTGTGGACCATCATTGCGACGGTTTCGTCGGCGTTGAAGTCAGTTTCCTTGTTGAGTGACGTGAGGCGAAGGAGGGATTTCTTAGCATCCTCGACACGACCTTTGCGGACCAACCACCAAGGCGACTCGGGTGCACATGCAATTCCAATCAGAAGCGGCACTGGCCACATCCACTGCAAAGCATAAGGAATGCTATGGGAATGTCAGCGTTGTCAAGAGATTAGGCGGTTGCCGCAGGGAAGAGTTGGTTTCATACCGGTAAGCCCACTCATCATCCCTTCCTAACATACTCTTGATAACTCCAACTCCAATGACTTGACCAAGACCCCAGCAGAAATTAACATATGTCGTGAGGTATCCTCTTAGAGCCACAGGGCAGACTTCCGAGGCATATGTAATCGTCACTGCAAAGACACATTAGCAATAAATCCGGCAGGTGTCGACACTTCCGTTGCACTTACGAGTCTGGAACACTCCCCATGGCTATGAAAATTGTTAATCTAAGTCTGCTGAAATTTGAAAGGGTGTAACTCACAATGCCACAGAGAATCTCAGCTACCAACAGAGTCTCAACGTTCTGTGCAGTGAAGAAAATTGAAGTGAAGGCAATGACCAAGGTCAAGCAGGTGATGACAGTATAGCGGTATCCAAACTTCTCAGAAACGAACCCGTTGATGAACAGACCGATGATCTCTCCAACATTAGCACCCTAAAATCAACACGTGAGCAAAGTTGCAATTCGCTGGAGAGGGTCGATTTCGTACATTACTGAGTCCTGCTTGCCATGGTGCAGGAACCTGATACGAGTTGTCCTTTGGAACGAATTTTCCATACTTCCGATTGAATTGCGGGAAAGCATCTATTGCAACAGATCAGTATCCCGTCACTAATCAGAGATTCTCGTCGCCCCACAAAAACTCACAGAAATTGCTCAGCAGACTCAAATCATAGCCCTCCATGGCAATACAAGTCGAGATGAGGACACTCCATGCCACCGCCTTGGGATACAACTTGATGCCCTGCCACAGACTCATATTGTGCTCCGAATCCGAGGCGTTCTTCGCATTGCGGATCACCTGGTTCATGGACTTGGTGTGCTCAAGGTTGTCCTCCGGAGGAAAGTGTAACGGACTATCGTTCGCCTCGATCCCATCGTGACCCTTTTCTGTCGCCATTGTCGCTTGACTGTCTCCGGCTCTGTGGCGGTCGAGGAGGAGGTTGGGATAGCGATGGAAAGGAGGTGAGATGAAGATCCTAAGTTCTTAGGTCCGGACTGACCCCATCTTTTATTCCTTCATGACTAGTGTGGCGGTCTAATGTCCAAAATGCGGGGAGCCACGGCGGATGGCCAGACACGATGGTAACCTTCCGAGGAGGAAGGTCGAGATGCTAGGATTCTACATAGTGTCAACCAATAAGAACGAATATATATGCAAGGTCGGCTTCGAAGCAATGCTCGTGATGGTAGCTACATGCACAATTGTCGGCGTATGGCGGGGAAATGTACGTGCAAGGGGAAGGTGTGGGATAGTCTCAAAGTTTAAACCCGTTCACAGCTGTCAGACGACTTCGACATGCAAAGCTTCAAGTGTGAGTGGCTGTTTGTTGATGTTGTACGATGTTTTGGTCATTTCATTGCCGATGAGTTCGCAGTTGTACTTGCCACCCAATTTCGGCTATAATAACAAGCGCAAACACAGGGGTCTCAGAAGAAATTCCCTCACTCAATTGTTTTCTTCGTCGCTCTTTTGACTTCTAGATAGGGTTTCAGTAAACGCACGATTTGAAAACTCACTGTTTTTCGCGCCGAGTCATGATGCGCCTTATCTTGTTTGCTTATTTGATTGTTGGACACATCGTGGCAAGTGCGGCTTAGCTTTGCTAGAGTTCAAAGCTTTTAAATGAGCTCTCAATCGCCTCGGTTGTACTCCGTACAAATGCTCCCCTTGAGAGTCTGTGCTGTACTACTTCTGTGATTAGATCCAGTCAATCTGTGGTGATTAGGTGAGCCGACCTCACTTCATCCTCAGTCTATCGTGCTCTACCAAAGTTCTTCTTCCGTCATGAAAAGAGCAATTAGAGAGTGACGAAGTATATTGCGATGACTGGGCATTATATTACCACTACTAGCGTTCAATTCTATACCACCTGCCCATGCCCTTGAGTTTTCTCTGCTTATTCTATATTGGGGACATTCCTGTCTACCAAAGGGGTGTTCCTCGTATATGCGCCTTTACTTGAACCTGCACTCATCATATAATTACACTATCGACCTAGAAGCTGTTTGTTCCTAAGTATAACTAAATCCCGAGTCCATCAACCTTAGTTTTGCTGCACGTGCAGGGGCGAAGAGACGCCGGCCAAGGAAGCTACCTAGTTTCGAGAAACATAAAGCGAGACTGAAGTATCTCAAAAATAGTCTCTCTGCTTCTTCACACATGTGCTGTCGAAGAGGACGCGGCACCTCGCACTCTGTCGAATGTTTTCTGTCGCCCCCATGGTTGTCTCATACGTCTCTTCCGCAACAGACGCCCCTTTGCCGTTCTCCGCTTGCACGAGGCTATGGTAGCCCAACGCTTTCGATGGCGTGTAATGATGCATGATCTCCGGCGTCACGGTGATGCAGTCGAGTTGATTCAACTTACAGCCCAGCATAAGCTTAATATCGTAAGCTTCACTACCCCCTTTTCCAGCCCAATCCAAGACTCTCTGCGCTCCATGTGCAGTCAAAGCATAGCCAAAAGAGCATACTGGGTTGATGGCCCTTTGTATGGCTCGATTGCCAGGCTTGAGAAGCTTTAGATACTTGTCCGCCCAGCCAGTATAATTAGCAGCCAGCGGGACGGTTGAATCGGCGAACTCGACTCTGGGGGTGTCTACATCGGTGTGTTCTCCGCAGTGGCCCAACCAGAGAACATCCCACGAACGACCATATGGACTCGAGTCGCTCTTCGTGACTTCTAAGAACTTCCTCACGTTATCTGATATCAGGGCCATCTGACCCTTCACAGAAACGTCCCAGTCTACATCATCCTCGACAATCATAAAAGTGTCCAGGCCACTTGAAACCCCGTACTTGATCAGATCGAGGTGAGCAAGCCAGGCGTGGGCGGAACCATGAGGCATCTGACTTTCTCCCTTGACGCCAATGTGACGGAATGCATCAATCATCTCAGATGTGATGTGTGGCTGTCTTGGGATCTCAACATTAACGGAGCTATGCCCCGCCGCTGCCAACAGTCCACGGCTGCGCCAACTTGGGCCTTTTGATAACGCGAGGATTTTTTGAAACTGAATTCTCATCAATTAAATTCTATCATATAGCCTCAAAATGGCGAAGAGCCAGTACTTACGCCTAGTGTTGAATTTGAAGCTGCCCCTCGAGGCGTAGAACGATCCTGCCAACCTGGCTTTCTCCTACTTTCGGGCCTAGTAGGCGGCAGCGAAGGAATTCCATATAAATAAAGAACGACAAATATCAGAGTTATAACAGTCAGCAGCTTGATCCGATCTTGGCCTTTCCTGCGCAAAGCCATGGCGGGGACTTTATCGAAGCTCTTTTGTGAAGGGAACACTCCAAGCATCTTGCCGGCAAGGCACACGGGCTAAATATTGTAGGAGGGCTAACAGGAAATGATGTTTGAACAAAGTAAAATACAGTTGATGTTGAGAGAACAGATGAAATATCAGGTTTCAAAAGACGCATTCTACAATGGGGGGTGGCACAGCCAAGACGAGACGGATGCTAGCGTTGGTGGCGTTCTGGCGATACTCAGGGGGATGAAACGCGAAGGAAATCGAGGGGCAGTTGTCATTGGTTCGCTTCAAGATCATCAGCAGCGTGCCGAGTCTGAGAGTATATTTTTGGACCATAGGGCAGAGCCATCAAGGGCCTCGAGTTTATATCCATGAACAGCGCAGTCGAATCAACACAGACAGCTTGACCTCATTCCGCGTAGCAGTAAGCTCGACATAAGGTTACGGAGTAGAGACTATATTTATTGCCCATTCCTACAAGATGACATCCTTTCGTGCGATACAGCCTCTAGCAACATGCTTTCGAAATAATGTACCGCAATTCTTAGTTTCAAAAGAAAACCTGGATATACAGTACTGGATGTTGGATCTCTCGTCAGTACAGATCCAGTGAGGCCTCGTATTCACACATCAGTAGCAGCATCGTGCATGTGCCTTATTGTTCACCATAAATTACAAGCTGCGTACAGTCCTCTAAACTAGCCAGACCAACCACTACAAATAAGCCTATCATGTCTGCAAGCGAGCTCGAGACCTACTTGCAAAGGGCAAAGTGTCGTGGTGTCGACATTGAAGAGTGCTCGATATCGCAACTACAAAAGTACTTGAGCAAAGGAACCTTCACATCAAGAGATTTGACACAGTGTTATCTGCAAAAAATTACACGTATCAACCCTCGTCTCAGAGCAGTGATCGAGACAAATCCAGATGCCTTAGATATCGCGGACAGACTTGATGCAGAGTGTAGGGCTGGACATATCAGAAGTCCCCTCCACGGCATCCCATTCCTGGCCAAAGACAACGTCGCAACGAAAGACAGGATGCAAACAACAGCAGGATGCGCTGCATTAACAGGCACTATCGTCTCGGAAGACGCACGCGTTATCACATTATTACGAGATGCCGGTGCAGTCCTTCTCGGCAAAGCAAATTTATCAGAATTCGCATCCATGAGATCATCTTACTATGCCGAAGGTTACTCTTCCCGCGGTGGCCTGAACCGAAATCCGTATAATCTTCAACACAATACCGGAGGTTCAAGTTCGGGGAGTGCGAGCTCTGTGGCGTCGAACATGTGTGCGTTTAGCATTGGCACGGAGACAGATGGCAGTGTTATGTTTCCGGCGGATCGAAACGCTGTTGTGGGTATTAAGCCTACAGTGGGACTGACGTCGATGAGGGGGGTTATTCCAGAGGCGCCGAGTATGGATACTGTTGGTCCCTTTGGTAGATCGGTTGAGGATGCTGTGACAATTCTTGGTGTCATTCGAGAACGAGGCGAATCCGAGGACCTCATGCCTTATACGACACTCTTGAGCAAGAAAGATACGCTTCATGGTGCCAAGTTTGGTTTACCATGGAAGAGAGTATGGGAGTCGGTAAGCCATGATTGCGAATACGAAACGGTGTATAAATTCTTGATGGGCGTGATCCATAAGATTGAAGAAGCCGGAGCTCAAATCATCAAAGTTGATCTACCAAGTGCCGGAGAAATCATGCCTCCTGATGGCTGGGACTGGACGTACGGTGAAGGAAAGACACATTCAAAATTTTCAGAGTTCGAGGTCGTGAGGTCGGAATTCTATCACAGTCTCCAAGTATATTTAGATGGACTTGAGAAGAACGAGAAGGGCATCAGATCGCTGGAAGATATTGTCGCTTATAATATTGAAAACACGACAGTCGAGGGAGGTGTTCCAGGTACGCATCGAGCATGGCCTTTAGGCCAGGACAACTTCCACAAAGCCATCGAGACCAAGGACCAGCCTAAAGAAATCTATATCAGAGCCCTCGAGTACGTTAGGAGAAAATCCAGAGAAGAAGGCATTGACGCAGCACTCCAACACGAGGGCAAACAACTCGACGGTCTGCTAGTCCCTCTACAAGCAGAGGGAGGTGTTGCATGTTCGGTTGCAGCTAAAGCTGGATACCGGATGATCACTGTGCCAGTTGACATCGATAAACATGGAGTTCCATTCGGAATAGCGATTATACAAACTGCCTGCAAGGAGGATCTGCTGATCAAATATGGCTCTGCTATTGAAGATCTTGTTAGAGGCCGGACGCTGCCCCGATTTTTGAATCTAGAGGCAAAGAATTATCCATATGTTGGGTGATCTGTCCGTAGAGTAATTATTATGTTCTAAGACAGCTCGATGCCATTTTGCGAAGTGGAGGGAAATGGTAGTAGGAAAACAATCGATGGCTTAGCAATGACAGAAATTGGTCTTGCCTGGTCCAAGACTTCTTAGATATCTAGGGATACAATCATCACGTGAAACGGTATCGTGGGGGAAATGATCAAATAGTACTACTAACTGGCTAGGTCTTACGTATTGGCTAGGTCTTACGTATTGGCTAGGTCTTAAGTAGCCATGTAACACGTGTCTGACTCGATCCATTCGATGTTGATTGGGAAATCTGAACTGTGGCTTGAGGAAATAAGCTCTACATCAACGGATACGTCCTGCTGAACATGCTCCCGTCAGGTAGCACTGACTGTGCTTTGCACTACCGCACAACAAACAGCCAAGACAAAAGATAGAGATCATCGGTCTGTTACGAGTGTCTAGCACTTCTCGAAGTTGAAGTCCCAACCAGAAAGTAGAGTGATCCGGAGACATGCTTTTTGGACGAGACCGGCGAAAGATGGAGGTGCTAGCTAGAGAACTTCCACAGGCATGGCATGACTAAGAGAAAGAATGGATTGCAAGATTCTATGCAGTTCACGTTCCCGAAGCTTTGGCGAAGACAGGGAAGCATCTCAAATGAGTCAAAATTCCCACTGCCTAAGCAAAGGAACGATTATTTAATTTAGACTGGAGTCATTTAATGAGGACATTCTGGTACTTGCACGAGTCCCTTCCCAAACATCTTTCACCGAGTTCAAGATTCCCGTATATGCCTGTCAGATAATTCTAGGGAGGGTACACATTCTCTAGGACTTCCTAAAATATTGCTTTCTGTTGCAAAGACAACCCAATACAGTACCGTTACCGAGCCTCCTAAATTCGGGGCAAAGTCTGCCTGCTTTCCACTGCCCTCCACAACCATACCCTGTACTAAGAAGGCCAAGGGTACACTCAACAGGCTCATGTGGAATGACGGATTGAGAAAAGTCGATCTACGGTTCACAGACAAGATTGTCAATCTTTTGGAATAGCTGACGCGTCATGAAAAGCTCGCCCCTGTTCCGACTCATCACGATTTCTCAGAAATCAATAATATGGATAATATGGTAGACTTGGAGGGACAAATAGCCAGTGATTTGGAATTCGAGAAAAAAAAGCTTGGACTAAAGAATTCGGGATATTTATCTTTGAAATCCGTGAAAGTTTCTTTGGGCACTTGAAAGACGAGAAATCGTTCCACTAAGGACGGATCTGGACAAAGTGCTCTCAAAAAGGCATTTTGGAACACTCTATGGAGCTCAGTCCCTCCAGCGTTGAGAAGGGAATAACCCGAAGAAGCCGTAATCCTTGCGATGGACATCGGCAGTGTATATTGCTATTTTGTCCCAGACTTGCTTGATGGCGTCGATCTGGACAACAATGAACATAGCAGATCGCTTGAGTTTGCCAGATTAATACTGTTGGATCGATAGCTCACCTCATTCATCCCCCCCCCGAAATATTTTGTTTGACCCCTGCTACAATAGAGAGCCGTCTGCCAAAAATTCTCATCTTGTTCATTGCTTCATGTTCAATAGAGGGACGGCCTATGACGGTTCAAAAAGGGGACAGTCTTGCCAACCTCTCCTTGTGGTGGTGTACGTCCAAGTCTCACTCTGCCCTGATATCCTCGTTTCTTACGCCCCAAACTTCGACACTAGTTTGTGTGGGATTATGGATTGGTCGCATCGTTCTCGAGAATGAAGGGGAGTGATCTGAGGAGACGATTTCGATGATCGTAGGAGTTTGGTGTGGCGGGAAGGGACTCGGTGCAATCGGGATAGCTCTCAGCGTCGTTGGTCATGAACTATCGAGTCGTGGCGGTGAGGCAAGCAAGATTTGAAGATTGCATATTGAAGATAGGCAACTCTGCAACTGCTCTGTCAGTAACCGTTAGAGCCACGACCCAGGTCAATGGAAAAAGCTGGACAGATATGTTTGATGATAGAGAATGGTGAAGCTAAAATTGGCTTTCTGGTCTGTAAGAGAAAGAAGTGTGTCCCGGCTGCGGGCGAGAGGTTCGGCAAGTTATGGCAGAGCAACGACATGAAACGTTGGTGTTGATCAACTTGATGGAGGAGGCCGCTGAGTAAGGTTCACCAGGGGGTGTCAGAATTACGTTCCGCCCTCCAAATTAGCCGAATTTGCATCAAAATCACTTATTATTAAATTATATACTTAATAGCTACCATAATTCACTTTTAATTATCTTATCTAGGTGCTCTACGAGCTGCTCTATCCTCCTAGGTAACTCAAGTATCCGTGCACGTACTTCTGCAAGTGTAATTAAGCTATATTCCTCCTAAATAACCCTCTTATAGCCCTCTACCGAATGCCATGTCCTTTTCTTGACTCGAGCCTTAAGTATATTCCAAATTACCTCCTGAGGATTGACGTCTAGCGAGCGAGCAGGATGCTTAATTGTTTCGATATTTACGGCCTTTTTAAGCTTGTCTTGTAGGCTGTCAGGACGGTGTGGAAGGGTATGGCCATAAGATTTATCATTATCCTCTTAAAGTACGAAATGATGTTTCCACCCCTTAAGGTCGAAGCGCTGGCGTAGAGTATAGATTGCTGTAATTAGTGTAGGTAAAATATTCTTCGAATAATACTTTCCTGTCATAGAATTACCCTATGGTTTGACTTTAACTAGGTGCCGCGCCAACGCCTCCCATTCCTTTATCCTAAGCTGGAATTGCTCGTCGTCTTCGTATTTAGACTTTCGTGACTTCGGTGGTCGTCTAGGTTACTCGATATGTGGCGCTTCGTCGTAGTAGAAGGTTAATTCCGGTGCTATATCCCACTAGTTACACCACCCAACAACATGTAATGTCACGCCAGTCTTCTTGCCTCGCATTTGTATATTCTCTGGCTATAACCTTGTTCCTTCTTCCCGTAGGATAAAACCAGCTTATTAGGCACTTGGGTCGAAGTGTGCCTCGTCCGAAAAGACCTAGAATTAGTACGTATCTTCAACCGTCCCTCCCTTATACTTTTCGCCGTGTCGACGGCGATCATCGATGTTCTACTATGAAAATGAGGATTTCGAATACGCTATCTTATAGCGCCGGGCGCCTTTAGTCTCTTTAAAAAGACGGCGAGTTAATTAGCGGCGTAAGACGTTAATACCGTGGAATTTGATTTAAGCCTCTAAAGCCTAGTCTCGGACTAGGTTTCGCGATAGCGATATAAGTATGTCTATTATCTCTTTTATGACTTTAGATGGCCTTCCTAGATTCGTCGTAAGGGTGCGTGTTCGATGAATAGTAGGAGATCCTAACTTACGTCGTTACTAAAGCTAGTTACGGCCTGTTCTAGTAGTAATGCTAAATAGGTCGTAAATCGAGGCTAGAGTCTTACTTAGCGTCATAGTATCGTAATCTCGAAAGAATTTAATCCTTCTTTTAGTAGAACAATCTACTATCGATATAGGACGTTCTAGTGTAATTTGACGCGCGTGAGAGCGTGTGTTATAAGCCATTATTATGGTTGAAGTCAAGGTGTTGTGTAATTACGATTCCTGATTTTGGGTGTTCTGCTTAAGTAAGGGTGGAACGTAATTCTGACACCCCCTGGTGGTTAATGAGGTAACCTTACATAAGCACGCCAACCTGACCTCTCCAATTCACTTTTCTACATCATCTGTATATTCATTCGAAATAACTGGAAGATCTAATTGCCCCGATTTCTTGCAGTCTTTCCACTGCTTTGCAAGACCCTTACGACGCGCTAGTTGTTCGATTTGGCTGCCTAAGGTACCTGTAAGGTTAATAAGTTATTAGGTGAGTTGGTGAGATCAAAATTATCCATATTATCATCCGGACTTACAGGTGGAGATGATGTAAGAAACTATACATCGGCCCCAGAATGATGTTACACCACATGACATTTTGGCTAATCAATAATCATTGTTCACTGTCAAATTCTTGCTAAGATCTTCAATCACACTTTTTTCTCTATCTTTTCATTCCCTCCAGCAAACTCGCGATTGTGCTACGCTTTCAACATGAGAGCGCACTCCTTTCCAATTTGGCTGTTACAATGTTGTATTCTGGCGGCTTTATTCTTTCTCGGGAGTGGACATTCCATGAATGCCCTTTCTAAATACAAAGACAATCGATTGACCCAAGATATGTCTCTGGATCAGCTCACGAATATAATTGCTAGGGGATCCGAATGCAAAGCATTTTACGGGGGCCACAATTGGCCGTCTGACGAAGCATGGAGAAAGTTCAACGACACACTTCAAGGTGCTCTGTTGAAACCCGCACCTCTTGCTTCGGTTTGCTATGGCGACACTGAATACGGAAATGCATCGGGCTCAAAATGCAAGTCTCTCTCAGCAAGCTGGTCATCTAGTCTTGAACGGTAGGTTGATTTTGACAGCTATTCCGATGCCTGAATTGACAGACATCCAGTGCTGGAGACCCTATTGAGGTTAATTCACTTCTTTTCGAGGGTTTGACTTGCATACCTCCAATCAGTTTACATACCAAAGGTTGCAGGCAGGTCAGTATAATGTTCCTAGTCGTGACAGCTGCTTACACGATCCAGGGAGGATACCCCCGTTACGTGGTGAAAGTCACCGGCGACAGCCAGGTGCAAACAGCAATCAATTTTGCACGCCAAAATAATGTTCGAGTTGTAATTAAGAATACTGGCCATGATTTCTCTGGAAAGTCTCTCGGAGCTAGCGCTTTGTCAATATGGACGCACGTAGGTGTTCGATAAAGCAAAGAACAGATTGAATTCTTACAAGCGGCAGCACCTCAAGGATATCACCTACGTCCCCAACTATGCAACAGATGGGTATAGTGGTCCGGCTTTCAATGTAGGAGCTGGAGTACAAGCAAAAGAGATTTATAAAGCTGCATTCGACCAGGGCATGATGGTTGTTGGTGGCATTTGCGATGTAAAAGCGACCCACAATTGAAAATTAGGGATTAAACTAACAGTGAATTAGTCTGTAGGTCTTTATGGGGGTTATTCCCAGGGCGGGGGCCACTCTATGTTGAGCTCTATCCGTGGTATGGGCGCTGATCAAATTCTCTCTATTCAACTTGTAACGGCCAATGGAAATTTGGTCACTGCATCAGCCACGGAGAACACAGATTTGTTTTGGGCTATTCGGGGAGGGGGCGGAAGCACGTATGGCGTTGTCACTTCCATGGTTGTCAAGGCCTTCCCGGACATCGGAGCAGCTGTTGGGACATTTGAATGGAGCGTCAAAGGGAACAATATTTCGGAAGACACTTTCTGGAAAGGGGTCTCAAGCTATTTCAGTTATTTTAAGAACTTCACAGACGAAGGAACTGCTGCTCAGTGGTTCATATATCCAAAGGGCGACTTAGCTAGTATCACTAAACCAGACGGGCAGCCAAGGTTCCAATTATTCCCTTTCTTCGCACCTGGAAAGACAATCGCGCAAACGGAGTCTCTCACGGCATCATGGCTTACAGAAATGACAACCCTAGGGATCAATATTACTACGAACTGGGCTTACTTTGATTCGTATTACAACGCCTACTACAGCGTATTCTCGTCGAGCGCTTTCGGTCACATGCCCTACACAATAGCATACGGCTCGAGACTCGTTCCTCAAGAGAATTTCGACAAGAGCGCGAAACTCAATGCTACTGTAGCTGCGTATCGAGCCATGTCTGAGGCAGGCCACATGTTCAATGGTTACCAATACAGTCCTACCCTCAAAGCAGGAGCTCCAGTCGGACCTGATGGCAATGCAATTCATCCAGCCTGGCGAAATGCTCTTAGCCACACTATCGCGTTCGTCCAATGGCCAGACAACGCGACAATAAAGCAACAGAAACAGATCAGAAGTGACTTTGCAATCTATGGCATGAAACCCCTACGGGATGTCACTTCTGGTGCTGGCAGCTATATGAATGAAGCTGATCGACTTGAGCCGGATTTTCAGCAATCTTTCTACGGGGATAATTATGCACGGTTGTTGCAGATTAAGCAGAAGTATGACCCCGAGGACGTCTTTTGGGCGGCGACGGCTGTTGGCTCAGAAGGTTGGGCGGTAGAAAGTATTGATGGACTGCCGACTGAGAATGGACCTCTTTGCAGGGTCACAAATTAGTTATTCTGTAAGCCCAACAACTCGCCGCCTTGACGTCAGAGCTTCAAAGCTATCATTCTACCCTTCCATGAGGGTTGCCTCTACTTGATCCTTCTAATTATTTGGAATCTTTTCTAACTTCTATTCCCTCTATATTGCAGGCAACTCTGCGATTTTGCCCTGCCTGTCTATTCTATTGCTATGTCACCGCCCGTTTTGCATCGGCTGCTACTACAAGTGATAAACTTCGTCTCACACACGGGGCTAAGCTACATCCCTCAAAATATCTAACATTTTCCCCCTTAATTCTACCGGACTTTATATGACTGTTATATATCCCTCGCTACCTGGGATTCTCCTTCACTTATAAGCGCGTTGGGACTGATCGTCTATATAGTGTAACCCCGGAGTGCTCTGACTTTCTTACAATACCACCTACTGGTCTGGTGTTAGGGTTCAAGGCTAGCTGAACGAAGCAGAGAGCTGCAGGCATCCATAATAGATCGTGACCGTAAATGATAGAAGGTGTAAGTCTGAGCTCTAATCCAGTTTTTTTTATTGTACTAGAAGTAAGAATAGTTTAGGTTTACGTTCCCCGATTCGTAACGCTGCGGTGCATTCAGGAAAGCGCCAGAATATCGAGGCGGTACCTGTATAACTAGAACAAAGTCTCCCAAAAACAAAGTTCATTATCCCTTCTACTCTCATTATTCCGAAATATTGCACTTCAAAGTTAAAGAAGCTATTCGAAAGCTCCCCAAATCAGAAGAACAGAAACGCTTGCTACCATACTACACACTTATCCATACCGCGATTGTCTTGATCTTCATCGATCTTGTCAACCTGGGTGACGTAGCTGCCGATAGTAGCAATGAAGATACCAATGGTCTCGACGAGGAGTGGGGAGGTGAGCGCTTGTATATGCACGTATCGTTCCGTTATATCTCTGATAGGTATATGGGAAGCTACCTATTTAGTAGCGATATACAATCACTCCCTCTTCATGGGATAACCACATGCGATGATCTCAAGGGCTCTATTTCAATCGTAATTGTGGCAGCATCCTTTGCAGCGAGGCTGAGGGGAACTCCCGCTTTCACCCTCATCATTCTGTGCTTCCAATGCTGAAACCAGCAATAAATCGAACCCCGAAGCCGAAGGCCTTCATATCAGCTATGGACCTGACGGCATCGATTCCTGGTATTTTGGTCTAGTGAACGTATTAGCGCCCTACGTGATGTCAATCCTTATGACTGTTGTCGTCACCGGATCTATGACGATCGCGTCTCTTGAGGGCTCCTAGCATGAAAAAATCCCTCGGGGCGACATGGCGAAACTTTCTGCTGTAAGCAGGAAGCGATATTCGCTCGTTCAACCCCAGTAATACTGACAGTATCTATTCAGCCGCCTACTATGTTCCTTCCCAATGTTTCTGTCATCCTCGCCTGTATCTCCAAACTGCTATACAGGAGTATGAATATCGTCAAGAAAGCAGAATACACCGATTTGGCTACTTTTGGTCGGAGATTTACAGCAAGGGGGCCATCAACGACTAGTTGGCGACCCTTTTGCAAAACTTCAAACATATGTACGATTGAGGTACATCGCGCAAGAGAACCCACGGCAACCAGTATCGACCCACGTTTTAAGGCTATGATAGTCTTGAAGGCCTGCCAGCCTATAAAATCCACCCTTCCATTCGCTATGCTGCTGATTTACGCCTCGAGGTCCCATGTTATACGCCGCTTGAATCATCTTGATAGCATCAAAAGCTAAAAGAAACACCAACAACATCCTAACGCCCTGGAAGCTTTACTATGCCCCCTTTTGCATCAACAGTTGCCTTTTGACAGCATATCTGGGATTTATGACACTTGTGTGACCATGCTGTCGGCTTCTCAAGCCACCCAGACCAGAGAACTTACCAACCAAAAAGCGAAAGCTCTCACCATAGTTAGAACTTATGTCTAGTCTTCCAAGATCATTCGCCTTCCTCGTGATCATTCTACTAAATATAGGTAACTTTAGAAAATCCGAAGGTGCCCACAGAGCTTTCCAGCTGATTTCCAAGTTTTGCATCTTCAAATCTCACTCTGTTCCTACAAATTTTACGATTCACAGTGGAAATACTCCGCCGCTCATCATTTGCCTGCATCCTTCATCCCGTCTCATTACTCTACAGCTCAATCACCCGAGTAATCTAGCTTTCTCTCGGCACATTGATCTCCGCCCTCGTGAAAGAATAATGTTTATCTGCATCCTCAGAAACAGCAGAGGCACCAGACACAAGTCGCTCGCCTGTAGAGTCATTGATCACCAGCTCTTTCTCGCTTGCCGTAGCGATGCTTCGTACTTGAATCTCCGCTACACTATGATTAGACCGCCATAGCTGACCTTTAGTAGCACGAATGAACCAAGGCGGGTGCTCGTCACTCGGCTTGTACGTCCAATACTCAGCATTATCAGCATCCGGCGGTTGGATGCGGCCACCACTGAGTTTCCTCGTTACGGCGATGAGACCATTGAGAATAGAGTAGCTGAAGATTCCAGCTATAAGACCATACGCCACGGAGTACGTAAGTGGCATAGCAGCGATCGTGATGAAAGCTGGAAGAGCATCACCAATGAAACTCCAGTTTACCGCCGTGACTTGTCGCATCATCATACATCCAACAAGCACAAGTGTACAACCTGTAGCCCAGGGTGGAATGGATGCAAAAATCGGAGCGAAGAAGATAGAGATTAGGAAACAGACACCGGTCGTCATTGCTGTGAGACCTGTGCGACCACCATCAGTAATTCCCGCTCCAGATTCGATAAATGCTGTGGCGGGCGAGCAGCCGAGTAGCGCTCCAATCGATATTGTGATTGCATCGCAACAATAAGCTAATGTAGATCGAGGGAAATCGCCAGTATCAGGATCGGTGACTCCGGAGAAACGCGCCATTGAATAGAGTGTAGCGGTAGAATCTATAATATCGACATAAAGGAATGTAAACAAGGCTAAGGCAAAATGGCCACCAGCAGCAGAGATATTCCAATCGAGAACCGCTAGTGAATTTTGGATTGGATGAAACGAGACAACCTTTGTGAAAAATTCGTGCATGTGATGACCATCTGGTGTGTTTGGGAAGTATGTGAAAGATGTGTTACGCCTTGGAGATGGTTAGAGAAAACGTTCGAAGGAACTTTGAGTGAATACATACGGCCAGGACAGAATTGAAACAATACTAATACCAATGACGATTGCAGACTTGATACGATAAGACATAAGCCATGCTGTGGGAACCCCGCCGCACAGAATACCAATCCACATCTGGCCCCATATTAGTCTAGTCAACAGGGGGAAGGTGGGAGCTTACTGTTGGGCTGGTCATCTTGTGGCTCACGCAAGCTCCTGTATGCTCGTTGATATATTTGGAGGGGCAGCCAGCCAAATCCGTGGGCGAGTCCCTTGCTCCTGATATCATACCAATACCAGCGGCGGAGAGGCCAATCTCCGTGAGAAACAAGCCAATACCAACCCCACTAGCTACCTTGATAGACCCTGGGATGATTTTGACAAGCCATTGTCGCATGCCGATTAAAGAAAGAAACAGGAAGATGAATCCCTCCATGAAGACAGAGGTTAGCGCCAATTGATATGATATGGATCCTGAGCCGTGATAGCCAACAACTTGGTATGTAAAGTAGGCATTCAAGCCCATGCCGGGCCTAGCGAAAGTTAGAGGTAAAACATATGGCACGTATTTCTAGGACTTACGCAATGGCGACTGGAAGATTCGTGAAGAACCCAAAGGCGACAGAGCCGATACCTGCTATCGCAGCTGTAGCTGTGACAAGATCTCTTTTAACGCCTGAAAACTTTCAGCACATGTTTCCCTACCAACGGGAAATCCCTTACCGACTAAGCAGGAATCGTACCGAAGCTTGTCTTCCGGATTGACACAAGTCCCTCCGCTATCCGCCACAATCGAAGCCTAGATAATTGAGCCCAAGGATCTTGAAAGCCCGAGGAAGTACTGTACGTACATTGACAGCAATGATATATGCCATCGTGAAAAAAGTAGTTAGCCCGGCATTAATCTCAGTGAAAAAAGAAGATCCGGGGCGCTGGTTTCGCTTAAGAGTGTCAGCATTGGACACTATTTGTTTTGGAAGGGCTAAAATACGTGACCAGATCCATCAAGCCGAAATACTCTACCAAATGTAGAGGACGAAAGTCTGGTATCAAGGGCTTTCAGGTATTCTTTCATTTTGATTACTCTCAAGGGGCGTTTTTCTGCTCAATTTGCACATGTAGAAAACGTGGACGGGAGCGGGAAGATATACGGAAATAGTGATGGGAACGTCGAAGACAACAACAGCTGTCATAAAGATTAAGCGAGAAGAAAACAATGACAGACTTGCATACTTCTTCGGAAAAAGCAAAGCAATCAAGAAAAGCAGCTTGACACTTCAGCCATACGATTCAGTTTGAATAGAAATCTGAATGGCCCATGTTTATCCTATAGTAAGTAGCACGGCAGGCTAGAGGGTTACCACCAGATGAAGCTAAACGGAGATGATGGCTGCAAAAGTCCGTGTCCGACAAAGGATCCACTCTGGGTTAGATTCTATTGGGACAGCTATCATGGCTAGTGGGATACACAGACATCTGCAAGGAGGTTGACGAGAGGTAGAGCTTGACAGCGAGAAAACGCAGGCAGTGCAAAATGCAAGTAAATGCAAGTCGCCAACCCTTTCTCGAGTCCCTCTGAGTGAACAGGGGGAAAACAGCCCAGGATGGCTTCCGAGATCATGGTCTTTGGTAGGTTAGCGCGTAGTCGTTACCGCAAGCCTGGCGGCCTAGAGCCAAGCTCTCATCTTAAGGGATCCTGTTGCACGGAAATATTCCCAAGGCCAGAGAAGCCTTAAGGCCTTCAGCCGGAAGAAGGGACACGGTCCTGTTTTGATTTTTCATTCCGCTTCGAGAGCCCGAGAGAAGTTGCAAGTACATTTCGTGCCACCCTGTTCTTGTATGCATTTGGACGGGTTCGTGGCACAAACGATCCAACTCCTCTGGCTTGGAGGCGGGCTGATCACGATAGGGAAAGAATACAAGAGTGCCGACAAGCCATTGGCTTCCAATATGAACCTGTCGGCAGGCGTCCGTGGATTTTCTGTTGTGTATCTGCACTTGGCGAGCTCTTTTTCCATGTTGTGTCTCTATCGTACATGCTGTCTCACACACCCGTCTCTAAGGTGACTAAGGTCTCTGGTCCTCCGTTTCAAGGCGTACTCGCTTGATCGTTTCTGCAAGATGTAGCAGGTCCACAAACCGGAGCCCACGTGTTGATTGCGATGGCATGCTGGCACGGCCTTCTGCGGTATTCAATAGGACTCGAGATTCCGACGTTGCAAGATAGCGAGAATCATGGGGTAATAAGGGACTTTGGTTTCGAGTTGATCAAGGATAGGGGGAGAAATACATCTCGATAAGGAGGTGCGTATGAGAAAGGGGGGGAGGAAAGTTCGGTCAGTATGTCAGTATCGTCGGAAAGTATACCAAAAATAAAAAAATAAAAGGGGAAAGGAAAAAGAGAACGCGGAACACAAACTTCTGCCCGAAAGAGAAGGTTGCGAAAAGCTCTTCCTGGCGATAGTTAGGAACAATTGGCAATCTTTGTGATGATATTCTTGCGGTGGTGGTTTGTGAGTGATCCGTTGAAGACAGCAAGTAGACATCATACTAATAACCTCAAGCCTGGCAAGCGAGCAACCTTCTTCAGACATTAAGCGAGACCTCAGCCTTGCCTCTTATTTGCTTCCTCCGCACTTTTTTCCACCACATCCCGCTTACATCTCTCTTCTCCTCTTCCACTGCCACCACATACCCGCGTCTCTCCACGTCAACGGTGCTACTTCCGAGCCATGCTAGTGCAACGGTGAACCATTTCCTGCCTCATCTCACATTAAAATCCACCTTTCTGTTGTCACATCTGTCGATAGCGTTGTGTGGCGGCGAAGACACGTCAATCCAACGATCGAAAGCCACTCCTTTTTCTTCTCTGGATTCTCCTCCTGGTATTCCATACTCGTAGCAACCGGCATTCGCTCCATCCACTGTTAACAGCATTCAACTGCGCCGGCTTCCTGCAGCTCTAATATCCAGACTCGGAAGTTACCAATGAAAATCGCCAGCTCATGCTCCAACCTAGGATGCTATACGTGTATCGGGTGCCACCCGTCAAGATAATAATCTAGCCTTGCTTGTCTTTCGTGTTGACCTCTGTTGTCTTCCCCTAGCTCCCCTTCTTGCTGCCATATGCAGAGGATTCGCTCGCCAGTAACGATCACATATTCTGTGTTTGAGAACGCGTGGGATAAGTGTTGCCGGCAGGGACCTATGTCACATCTGTCATATATCATTCTTGTTCCTGGGGTTCGAGCATTTTTCTTCATCTCAGCGTGTAAAGAAATGGCCCAATTTCAAACTTCATATCAGTTATCATTTTCTTGGTAGTAATCCCTCGTGGAATTCACGCAGAACACACACGCACCCCTGTTCGGCTTTCTCGCCACCTGCTCACCACTTTGGATTTCCTTTCGGGGCCTCGAATCGTCATGTTCGATATCCACTTCGCCGATCCTTCGCGGGAGACAGTAGGTCAACATAAATCTCGCAAGCAGAACAAGGCCAATGGACCATCGCGACGCTCGTCTCTTCGAACGTCAAGAACGTCTGAATCAACTCAGGGTAACCTACGACCTGCTCTTCTATCGCTATTAGGGGGCGTCGGCAGTCGGAAGCCTGGACTTTCCAGAACAGGATCGCACTCGAAGCCTCCCGCTTTGAAGAATGTAGATATCCAGAATTCTAGGAGGACCTCGAGCTATAGCGTTACTTCTGACTCCTCAGTCCCCGACTTAGCGGAACGCACTGTTAGCCGTGCACAAACAGTCGCGATCGAAGGATCTTCGTATGGTACAGATGTAGACCAGTCAAACCCCCCTTCCGAAGGTAAATATCCTCTCCTCTTCATAGATATTCTAAATAATATGGAGCACAGCTGCCGAATCTGTCTTCTCTGGATGCACAGGAAGAACATCAACCACCAATTCGTCCTGGGGTTCTGTCTTGAACTCTCCAACTGGAAATTGTCATGCTATTCCGCATTTAAGTCCGACTGGTGTCTTTGCAGGGCGCGCAGGAACCATCAATTTAACGCACGAGGCCCCTAGCTTGGCTGAACAAGTAGCGACAGCTGTCCACATATCGACCGCAAGAACGATCCCAATACAGATTGAAGAATCTCCTAAAACATCGTGAGTTTTTCTGTTTTCAAGTAGGAGGTCTTTGCTAAGGTTGCAGAAAACGCATCTCCACGACCTTCGACTTCCCAGTACCTAATTTCAGCCTTGAAAAAGAGCCCATTCCAGTTGTCCAGAAGAGCGTCCATGTTCAGTCAGACACAAGTGCATCAAAGGTTGTATGCCCGAGCCCTCACCGCCCATGGTGGCCGTCGGCATTGGGCAGTGCTACCGAGGACAATACCATCAATAGCCAGGAACCTAAATTACTGCCGCCGTCATTTCGGAGTCTGGATGCAAAGAGGTTGAGGCCGCCTCGGTTGACTCACTCCCATCTCCAGCGGAGCATCCGAAGAATGGAAGCTGCAGGCTCAAAAATAATTCTCGAACGCCTCAAGGAAGAATGGGTCGAAGCCGCGGAAGCTTCAGTATATAGAGAGCTTGAACTTGAAAAGCAAAGATGGATGCTTTTTGCACTACGAGATCTCAAAACGACAAGATTGAGCTCAGCTGAACAGACACGAACTTTTCAAGTCTATCCTCCTGGAGCGACGAGTGTACTGTCGTTGTTTGAGAATCGTGGTAAGCCTGCACCAGCAACCGAAGGGGTTTAAACCAATACTGAAGTTCCCATAGCTTCAGCCTCGTTTCTTTCAGCCCTTTCAAGTCCCATCACAGACGTTCATCACCTGTGCAAGACTCCTCTTTCGCCAAGATCATATCCCAACGTCTTCCCTACGACAGTCCCCGAGTACACCACGAGTCTTCCCTACGACAGTGAAAGCTTCACCTCTATTCACGCCTTCTCACTCCCCACCCTCTTCCCTGCTTCTTCCATCCCACAAGTTCTCACAGAATGCCATCGTCTGCTTGCTCCCTCCCCATTATCAGCCGCATCACCAATGCCGCCCTTGCAGCCATTCACCATCCGAGACCGTCACAGCACTCTCCATCTGACAATCATCGACCCCTCGCCCATCGCCGCGACGGCGGGCCCCCTTCTTCGAGCGTGGCTCGACAAGCACCTTATCCTGAATCTCGAGAAGCAATTCCGGTGCATCCACCCGAGCCGACTCTTCCCCATGTGGCTGACAGACGCAGGCCTACGTGCCGAGGGAAGCATGATCATCACCGTCCCATTCCTGGCTTCCATGAATACACAGGAAGCAGAAAATCTACTCTTGGGACATGGACCAGCCAAAGGAGGCGCGGTGGACAGAAATGATATCGTGAAGCAGGAGTTGAAGAGTGTGGTTGGTCGTATGCTTTGGAAGGAGACGTGGGGTCCGTTTGTGCAGGCACGGCGGTGGTGGTGGGAAGATGCTAATATTGTCGAGGAGTGCGAGAGGATGCGGACTTGTTGGGAGTATTCAGTTCTCGATGCGGTCAAGGGAATGTCTGATACATGAAATGTACAGTACGGAGGTATAAAATAAGGAAAATCGAGTCACCAGACGACTCATGGTCTTCCCCTCATTTACTCGTATCCTGTCAGGGGTTAGTTAAGGTTACTCGAGTAAATAAGGTTAAGGGGTGACCTCCTAAAATTCTGCCGTTCTCCCCCTCCTCTCTATCACAACTCTAAAAACTCGTCTCGCTCCACCAACCCAGCATCCCAATATCACCCTACGCTTCGTGAAGACTCGAGAGTTCGGACGATGCCGTGCCTAGGCACCATGTCGTGTCACGCGCGGTGAAGTTCTCGGCAGGTACCTCGAGTACTCGTACAGGACGCCCGCCCGAGATGCACCCGCCGACACCGCATACTAGATCCGCATTGCCGGCTTGCTTCATCTCATATTCGTCTTCTGCGAACGAGGATAGAGTAAGTTGCCTCCTAAGTTGGAGTTTGAGATGAAGCCACTTTTGTGAAATGGGTTGTTTTGTGTTTGGGCTGTGTCCTTTCAAGCTTCCAGGTTTTCAGGCTTTGTTGAGAGTTGGAAGATCCCAAGTGTGCACCCGAGCCGTGATGGTGAATACTCGGTTCGCCTCGTGAAATGAGCTATACCGAGTATGATCAACCAATGTTGCTTGAGTTGCAATTGGAGTTTTGGATGCCTGGGGCATTCCCACTCGGATATTACGAGGCATTCAAGTCAAGAAACAGTGCCTTCCCATGAACGGCGATGCATAAGGCCAGGGCCGGATCACCATCAAAGGACTTTCGATCACGGGCTGGTCTCGCGAGGAAGTTCGTTCAGCGGGGGTCATACCATCATTTTGCGGTCCAGGCAGGCCGCGAAGTCGAGAACCAGCTCATCACGAGTTGAGATGATTTCCACGCGGCTGTGCGGCTCAAAGTCATAATCCCAGATCCGACGCTGGAAGGGCCGTTCCTGAGCGATCAGAAGACGGGATATAGACCCCGAGGTCCGAAGTACATACGTAGTGCATAGGAACGATCTCCATATGTTCCCAATCGGCAACGATGAAGTTATTCCCAGGGGTCGGCTCCCCTATCGATTTCAAGCGCAACGGCGTCAATGACGTAGCGACGTGGCCTTGGCGACTATCACACCACAAATAGCAGGGGATGATAATATCAGCTGTTGATCTCCAGAATGTAACGGCATACCACGCTGTAAAATCTCTCGGAGTTGTTGACGCTTTCTGGTCTCCTGCGAGCCCATGTGATATATTAATTTGTTTAAAAGAAATGGCCATTGCCGCTCATTATGCACTTTTGTATACATCAAGATTCATATCATCATTACAATGCTTTTAGAAAAACTAAGTTTCCGGTCCATAGGGATCATGAAGCCCAAGGGAACTCCTGGGTCTTCTCTCAATGCCATTGTCGTAGGTCTGTTTGTGGCTTTCGGTGGTGTCCTTTTTGGGTGAGTTTCCCTAAAGCTGTCCATCCTCAATGCTTATATTCCCGTAGATACGACACGGGAACAATTGGTGGCATAATTGCAATGCCTCATTGGCTTCGAACCTTCTCTACAGGCTATCGAGATCCTGAAACAGACTTCCAACCTGGCATCACAGCAGCCCAATCCTCCCTGATTGTTTCCATTCTTTCCGCTGGTACTTTCTTCGGATCATTGGGTGCCGCGCCACTCGCAGATCTGTTGGGTAGACGTATTGCACTTATGATGACGCTCGTTGTTTTCAGCTTCGGCGTCATTCTACAAACCGCCTCGACCGCCATTCCTCTATTCGTTGCAGGTAGATTCTTTGCTGGAGCTGGTGTAGGTCTAATATCTGCATTGAGTCAGTGTTTCCATTCCCGCATGATTATAAGACATGCTGATGATGATAAAGTCCCTCTTTACCAGTCTGAGACTGCGCCGAAGTGGATTCGTGGAGCTATAGTGGGCGCATATCAACTCGCAATCACCATTGGCCTCCTCATCGCCGCTGTCGTAAACAACGCCACCAAAGACCGCGACGACACAGGCTCTTACCGTATCCCCATTGCCGTCCAATTCGCATGGGCTCTCATTCTCGGCGCGGGCCTTCTCTTCCTCCCAGAAACGCCTCGCTATCTCATCAAAGTCGGCAAACACGACGCAGCTGCCAAGTCACTGTCTCGACTTCGTCGTCTCGATATCAACGATCCATACCTGCTTGACGAATTGGCGGAAATCAAAACAAACCATGATCATGAACTTAGTCTCGGATCTGCCTCGTACAAGGACTTCCTCACCTGGCACACCCTGGGCAAACGACTCACTACAGGCTGCTTATTACAGAGTCTCCAACAACTCACTGGGATTAATTTTATCTTTTATTATGGGACATCGTTCTTCAAAAACTCTGGGATCAGGAACCCCTTCGTGATCAGTATGATCACCTCCGCGGTTAATGTCGCATCGACATTCCCAGGTCTCTGGCTCGTCGAGACTTGGGGCCGTCGCAATCTTCTATTGTTTGGCGCCGTCGGGATGTTCTCTTCGCAAATGATCGTCGCTTCCGCCGGCACCGCATTTCCTGGAGACAGTAATATAGCGGCGCAGAAAGCGCTTGTCGCGTTTGTGTGTATCTATATTTTCTTCTTCGCCTGCTCATGGGGACCTGTCGCGTGGGTTGTAACGGGTGAAATATTCCCGCTTGGGGTTCGTGCGAAGGGGTTGAGTATGACTACTGCGAGTAATTGGCTTTTGAAGTAAGTCCATCCTCGCCCCTCTTGATTTGTGTACGCTCACCATTCGGTTTTCTAGCTGGGCAATAGCCTACTCAACACCCTACCTCGTAAACTCCGGTTCCGGGAACGCAAACCTCGGAGCAAAGATCTTCTTTGTCTGGGGCGGCTGCTGTCTCATCTGCGTCCTCTTCGTATGGGGAATGATCTACGAGACCAAAGGCCTGAGTCTCGAGGAGGTCGATGAGTTGTACGAGAAGGTCGACTTCGCGTGGAAGAGTACTGGCTTCGTCCCAAAAAGGAGATTCCAGGATATGACTGATAATAGGGGTTTGGGTGCTGAGGGGGGGGATGGCGAGAAGGTTGAGCATGTGCCTGCTGGGAGGGAGAGTGAGACGACAGAGGTTGAGGGGGCACATCCGCATGTTGAGAGGAGTGTGGTTTAATATTTGTGATATTTGTGAGATGAGGAGTGTAGGGCATGTAGATTGGCGTTGGTGGTTTGGATCTGGCTTAGAGTTTCAGGGAAAAGGTCGAAACCGAGGTTTGTCAATTAGACATGTGAATACTACCGAAGAAATGAAGAAAATTATTACCTATGACCGGCTCTTTCCTCGATAAATCGAGCAGTGTAACCAATCAATTCAGTTTCTTCGAGTCCCGAGACCATCTGCAATGCATTGGTAGCGTATCTCTCAGCTCCGCGTCTCCCCATCACAGCCAGGGAAATGCCTTGAGATGTAACAAGCTCGTCGCTGGTGTTTGGTTTTGCCCGTCATCGTAAAGGGTGAGATAATAACTGATTTAGTCCATCTTAACCGGCGCGTCAACAGGAGCTATAATATCGAGCGGCTGAATTCCGCGATTCAACCTAACTGCCTCACCCACAGCGCCAATGTCTTCGGAAAGACCGATAACTAGAATCTCGAGTCTTCCTCTCTTTTGTACTGTGCAGCATGAATTGGAGAGTTTTAGGTAGAACTTGTTCGATAAGGACGCATGATAAACATCTCCCTCCGCAAATCGATTGGAGATCCATTAAGTAGGAAGAAGCATGTAATCCTTTATGTAACATTACCGATTCATCTGAGCTGAGTCTTAACCAGAGCTTAGTCAAACAATTTGACGTTACTAGAAGAGATATCCTGTAGTTCATCTGTATTCCCTGCTCTATGGGTCAGCCTCAAAAGTAGAATGCTGCCTGAGGTTGATGACAAGGTACCTTCGTCAGGTTAAAAGCAACCACACGTGACCCTAGATTTGTCCTCTACTTTGTGCTTCGTTTCGAAGTGCGGCTGCCATCCCTAATATCAACGCGCCTCATGGAAGTTCAGCCTCGAGCTTGCAACCTTACATACCTGGCGACGATATTTCTATAGTACTGTAGAATTCGAATCGGTTTCACACTGGTTGGTAGCTTACTCACGTGAAACGGCGAAAGAGCGTGATTGGGGCCACCTGAAACTGGCGCCAACTTAGTTCTATCTAAGAGTGTTCTGTTATACGGGGAGGTTCCTTTAACTATAAATAGAACTTGGGAGCTTCGCCACAGCGCCAAATCTATCTTGGCGGATCTACGGAGTACTGTACGAGTACAAGTAGTTCTACCGCAGCCTCAACCTCTGGAGTTTATAAATAATTCTTCCCACAAGATCTAGGCGCGCAACCATATAACATCAACCCTCTCCCTCCCGTAGGGGTTGCTTTTATTTTCATTCTATATTCCCTCATATCACACTCTTTAATGTCATCAAGGAATTCTACACACCTCGACTATGTCCCGAAAAATTGGCTCCTACCCAAACAGCCTGGCATGCATTGCCGGCCACACTCGGAAATCATCACTTGGTTAGCTGTTTACAATATCGTTTCGGTTCTCATTTCTTGCACACTAGCAAGCCCCTTTTTCTTCAAACAGGTACAAAATCTTCAGGATGTCATTGGGAAATCCTTTTGTCGCATTTCGCTACGATTCCGACGTCTATATTCAGCCGTCCCCATCGCCGAGATTAATAAAAGTCCTCCCACACCTACGGGGCTGGGCAAGGACACCGAGTACTCCTTTATATCAGTAATTCTGAGCGTAGTCGGCTCTATCATCATTTCGCTCTCAGCACCATTCTTCTCGGCCCTCAGCATATACTTCCGCCACAATCGCCAAGCAGATCTCTGGATCCTCGTGCAGCAGTGGGCTACGCGGCCACGCGCGACCTGTTTACTCTATTTTGCTCAGCTTCTCCAGTGGCGCTATCATGAGAAATCTCGTTCTGCTCATCACGCGAATAATGCTCTCTTTAGTCTCGGCGCTGCCATGCTTGCGGACTTGTTTGTTGGCGCGCTGGCGATTGGGCTGCTCCTTGAGAAGAAGAGAGTGGCTGTGGACCCGGCGGGCAATCCCATGGAGAAATATCAACAGTGGGATAAGGAATACACGAACCAGCCGACGGTTGGTGTGCAGTTACTGCTTGTTGCAATACTCCTTGGGATTTGCTTGGTAGGATTGGGCCTTGTTGCAGTTACGTTTATTTGGATCATAGTGCCGTCAATGTTTCCCACCGTGTCTCGCCTTCGGGATTTAAAAATTGATATGAGAGTATGGAAAGGAGTTTGTGGCTTGATGTTTTGGATTGTTTTGGTTCAAGCATTTGTGGGCAGTTGGGTTCTGTGGACGGGGATTCTGAGACTTGTTGCGCTCGATCAGTACTGTGTGGAGGGATCGTCTGGTATTGATGCTATTTACTGTCTATTGCCTGTACTTTTAGGACTCTGGCGTATGGCTTGGGCGATCCGCGGTTAAACCATTGGGGTTTTTCTGAGACGAAGACACTTGTAATCATCATAAGTTAAGAAACCAGCTCAATATCCACTGTTATTTCACTGCCACCTATAGCCAACTCAACAACCATGGCTCCTCAAACCTACCTCTGTATTCTCGATCAAGGCGATTTCAGCGGTAGAACGGCGGCTTCCGAACGCATATTTACCGGCCTCCCCCGAAGCAATTGGTGATTGCAGAGAAGACGAAGAAGCTAGATTGATGTGAGAGAGGGGAATACGAGTTATGCGGTGTGATCTTGATGGAAATAATGCAGAAAAGATTGTTCGAAACGGAGATATGGAACTGGAAGAACCTAGAGCTGATTTTTTAAGATGGCGTCGTGGTATAAGTCTTAATAAGGCAGTGAGATATGTATACTGGTCGCAGGAGGGGCCCCCAAAGGGAGGTAAAGGCATGATTTTGAGGCGTCCAAATTAGTGCGGTACTAGGACTAATGGGGAAAACATTGAGGTGCTGTTTGATCATCTACCAGAGCAAATTGACCTTTCTCTCGATCTTTAAAATGGATGGCTGTACTGGGCGGATGGTGGAGAGTGCGTGTCCCTCTTCAACTCCCCTTCTTACTAGAAATTTCTAATATAAAGACAGTGTCCCACTCGGCAACTCAGTCAATCTAGCCCCTTTTCCCAAGACAAGCCTTTCCAGCTCCCAAGATCACGAAATCCTTGTTCGCAAGCTACAGGAGGTCATTGGGCTGGCACTCGATGGGCAAAGCAAGGAAGTGCTCATCGCGGATCTCCTAGGAGGGGTCTACTGAACCAACCTGGATAGCAGTGATAGGAAAGTTCTGTTCCTAGATCTGGGGACGATGACTGGAATTGTAATCACGTATCATCGATGACTGAGACAAGTTGCGGTATATTCGGTACGAAGGCGTAGATAGCTCCTCAGGTGTTTATAATCATTTCTTGTTTTGTTCTGCACTATTATTTGATTAGAAATATACCGTTAGTCCTGTACAGACAAACATATTTCAAGCGGTTTCTGGACTCACCTAGCGAACCTTATTAGATGTGTGATTGGTGACAAAATTAAGGCGGTTGACCGAGTACAAGCAGCAAGCAGCAAGACGCAATATTATTCATCATTGTCTCTCATTCATGTCTCTCATTCATGCATCTATAATACAATCAATCCACCAATGCTTCACAAAATACTAAATATTGTCTATCACCTCCTCCCGTCTCACTTGTTCGCCAAGGGTTGTCCTTTTTCCGAAAGAATTGGCTTCTTAACGTGGATCTCCTTGATGATAGGCTTCTCCATGTTATTGAACCTAATATTCTGTAGTGTTCCATCCTTGATGTACTCTTCCCGGTACGCCATTGCTTTCAACTCCTCGGCCTTTTTGGGGTCCTGTTGTAGGGAGTCATGTTGGTCTTGCGGACTGGAGATGTAGCTTCCCGAGAGAAACTATATACATTTAATTTGGAAAACCTATGTTGTTCACAATAACCGTGGAGGGTTCTTATTGTGCTGCTCTTAATCCAGTACTCTTGACTTGAGAAATCCTATTAAGGACGTTATTCACCTAGAGAGATATACTATGCAAGGCAGTAAGACTGAAATTGGTTTTCGCCAAAGGGGTACCAGTTAATAACAAGACTTCCCTGGCATTAATTGGAAGTGGCTTCTCCCCTGGTTGGTATCTCATTCTGTTATAGGCCATTCAAAGGGAAACCAAATCCATTCGTCCTGTTCTGCTCTATTTAGAGCTAGCAATTAAGTAGATCCTAGTCCAACCAACAAACCCTAGTTGGCCGAAAATTCCCATAGTAGATACCACTCTAGCACAAACCACAAAGTCAATAAGATACCCGGGAATATCACCGCAAGACTAGGGCAAAACTCTAGGGAAACATCTTCGATTCATATTCCTAATCTACATTCTCCTCCGACAAGCCCATGACTAATTAATATCTAGAACTCATAGTTCAAACTTCAAACACATTATTTTCTTTCAGGCTCGGAACTACCCTGCCTCGAAGAGTTTCCGCTGGTGCTAGATGAGCTTCCACCGACAACTCGAACATCGCCCTTGGCTACATTCTGATAAGAGATGTATATTACATTTTGAAGTTCGCCGGAATCTCTATAGCTTTCCTGGTATTGCCTCTTTTTTACGTCTAGGCAGAAACCGGTGTGCATGTATTGGGAGTTGGAGTTTGCTGTGGAAGGCATAATAGGGACTCGTCTAGGTATGATTGAAATAAGGTTGTTGTATAATACGGCGGATTGGAATAGGTGTCTCTAGCCTTCTTTGGATAAAGTGTCGCGATCTCTCAATTGAGTCGGATAATTGGTTTTGAAGGTCTGTTTCTGATTGTGGTTTTAAGTTTCTGAATTGCAATGTTTGATTGATAGGAGGCTTCTAACACTGCACTGTGGTTAATGTAGGAAATTTCATCATTTACTGCACTTATTGTGGCATCGTAAGCGCTTTTTCTACCTCATAAAGTAATGGATTGAGTACCATTCATGTTTATGCTGCGATTATTAACATGGATACTCTATTATAAAAACAACAGGCCATAGTGTTACTTCCCGAGCTACAAATCGAAATTCAGTCGCCTTTTAAATGTTCCTCAAGTAGGTTGTCAGGCCTATATCTCGGCGGGCTTTGCGAATTCGCTTTTTTATTACTTTATTTTGTTCCAACAAGGAGTGGATATGTAATCGAGAACACTGTCGCGCGACGTGAATAGATAGCTGGGAATGCTCTCCTGGGTATCTCACTCATAGTATATAAGTGGCACTGATTGAAACCAGTAGCGTCCTCTTTTGTGTCGATTCACTCGGGTATCTCGTTGCAGAGAAAGGGTGGAAACAAGTAATGAAGCATACCGTAGCGAGATTAAAGCCAAGAATCTTCTAATCAGGCGCATTTTATAGTTATTAATTTATCTGATTATACACATAGAACAAGACGTCAAACACGCTAGCCCTAGGAGGGTAGAGAGGCGACTCACTACCTGTTATTGGGCCGGCAAGGTAAAGTGCTTGTTGCTGATCATTCTAGGAGGTATTTCTACCTGCAAGTGTTTCATGGAGCTAGCAATATATGCTCATTCTAAACTCAATACATTTACCTGTGGTGGCAACTAGCTTTCGCAATACAAACCATTTCCGACAACGAGGCTCTTGAATCCCGTATGAGGGTATTTGCTGCGGACTAGGTGCCTGGAATTGCTGGACGGCCATCTATGGCTTGGTGCCTTGCTGCGGTGCTCGGTGCTTACTCGTTATATCGTTGATCCGAAAATCTTCACACAGTTTCTCTCTAGTAACAGCTCGTCATCCAATTCTTTCCAAGTAACATTAGAGTGGCGATGCTGACTACTAATGCCACTAGGGGTGTTTTGATTAATCTGCGTAGATCGTGTCTTGCTTTTCCATCAGCTTTTTAGAGATGTTGCGGAAAGTGCCATATATTACAGCAGTTCTTTTGTTACGATACGTGAACTGTGTGCCGGTGAACAAGCCATTAACTGGGAGTGGGTTTGCTGAAGCCTCCGCTCGGATAGGAGTACTTCGACCTTGATAGGCGGCTGCTGGTTGAGGGGGCGAGAAGTTTTTCGATGGTTGGGGTATTCGACATCATTTGGGATTGAACTTGAATTTATGAGCCCTAGAAAATAGCATTTAAGGGCCCCGTTTAGGCACGCGAAATACTTAGTATTTAATATGAGTATCTGAATACTGGTAGTTAAAAATGACTTTTGAGCGTTTAGGTACTAGATATTACATACTGTGATTTATTAGCAACAACCTAAGGTGTTAAGACAGAGTTGTTCAACTTTAGGTTCCATTCAACTCTACTGTAAATAATCGAATGATCCACTAGTATTCCTCCTCACACACATCGCAAGCACTACGCATTTTGGAATAATATAGAGGTTAGTGAATGGGCCGGAGCCACATCGTATGCGGTAATATTAGAGCACTATGGAATGCTCATTGTTCACGGCAGTTAGATGAAGGGCATCTAATAGGTTTGTTCTTCTCCTGTGATTGTGAGTCTCTTATAGTATTCTATTAAGGGTCTCTCTACACGAGCATATGCCGAAAATTTTCATGGCCTATCTTTCTCCTGAGATGTAATACACTAGAAAATCACACATTACGATACAAAAGCGATAAGAACCGCTAATCGTAATAGTACCTAATTCTAATAGATCGTAAGACTCCTGGAGTTCGACAGTAATACTCGTATGGTCGGCCTTCTTAAATACATTATCCGCTAGCTTTCCTGATTCGATATATCGAGTTGTCATTACTACTAACGACTCTTCGAGCTCTTCAATCCAATTAATACGCTCGTCATAAGCTCTCCTTTGCGAAGATTCGGCATCTATAGCCTTCGTTGTTGGCTTAGTAGTTCGAGGCACAGTAGAAATATCACAATAGAATAGAATATACTATACTATACTAAAAGAGGTGGCTACGACTAGAGAGCGATGAAAAGCTCCCAGGTGGGATTACTATAGCGATCGGAAATTAGGTAACGTAGTTTATTAGGACCTCGTTAATATTAGGACCTCGTTAATATTTTTACCCCTCACCACTTCAAAGTACGATTAATCCACTATAACACATAAATTTAATTAAAACTACTTAGAATATAATAGACTAGACATATCTACATCTACTTAATAAGTTCGTATATTATAACTAGCTTTTTCATAAGTACTATAGTATCGTCTAGACGATTACCACTTCTTTAACTACCTCTCTCTATACGTATATTATATCGAACCTACTTATCTATATTCTTCTATATTAAAATATCTTTTATATCCTCTATAGTAAGTGTACTACTTTAATAGATACGAGTCTTTTTAACTCTACGACGCTTACTAAGAGCTTTATTTACTACTTAAAGTATATAGACCTCTACTAATAAAAGAGTTACTTTATAAGCTAACTACTCTATATCTTTTACTAACGTAATAACTGTTTAAAAATAAGTGTTAGCGAGCTTTCTTAGTAATAAGTAATATAGTTCTTAATAAGAACTATTTATAAGAGAGCTTTAGTAGAGTTATAAGAAGTATAAGTAACTTAAGAGTTAACGTTAGTAAAGAGAGGTCTAGTAGAGGTTAGTGTCTATAATATAATTTATTACTAAGTAACGTATATTACTAAGCGGTATACTTTTTCTTAGTAACCTACCTTATACCTTTATAACGCGATAGCTTAATAACTATAAATAAAAATCTATATAACTAAAGCTCGAATTATTCTAGCTATTAAGGCTATTTAGACATCTAAAAAACTTAGCTATCGGTCTATAGTAAAGATCTATAAAGTGTTTAAAATAATTCTTTGTAAGAGAATAGTCGACTAAACCTCTTATAGCGAAATATAGTCTAATTGTTATAAACTCTCTAAATTAGAAGAGTAAGTAATTATTTAGTATATACTTAATTTAGATTTAAGAGGATTTACACCCTAGCTTACTAGTGTAGAAG
>MU251668.1:0-44648 GCA_019669835.1 Amylocarpus encephaloides
GAATCTTCTTTGCCACCTTACCGATAATTTGTAATAATTACTAAGGAAATAAGTGACTCATATAACCACTATTACGTTATAGTGGCTAACAACTAGTATCTATTAATTACTTAGCTGAAAATATTTTCGCATTCGACACTTACCTTTATATAATAACACTATGGATTTCGACACCCTACTAGCTTTACACTACTAACTCTTAACGCTCTTACAGTTGTAGAGTATTAGAATGAAACATATTATAATAAACCCGAGAAAAGGACATAGGCATGGAAAGGCTATAATAAGACCTAGAACCTCCTACACACTAGCCATAGCGTGCGAAGCTAGGAGTCATTGCGTATGCCTTAGGAGACATTTAAGAAGCTGATCGATTATATGGAAGCTAGTACAAATTTGTGTGGTTCCAGAAGTACTTCGCTAGAGAAGGTGTATATATTTCTGTACATAGTGCCATAAAATCAGGCCTTTTAAATACATTATCGCTAAGCTTATAACTACCTTTAGCTCTATTAACGACTGTTCTAATTCCTTATTCTATATGAAAAGCATACGACGCGGCGGCGCCTCCTTTTCCTTTACTGTGGGCTTCTTTAGGGGCATATTAGATGAACACGGAAACATAGTAGTATCACTAGGAAAAGCCATGGTGTAGACACGGTGAAGAAAATTTAATATCGGAGGTAAGGAGCGTTTGGCTTTCCAGTATTGAAAAAAATCGTATATACTAGTTGTCAGTAACCTACGTTACTGAGAATGGGTCGAAGTTAGCCCGGGATACCGATCACCCGTTTACTACTTGGTAGTCACAGGTAACCTTAGTATGGTTGGGCTTGTTCTTCTTGTCTTGATTCTTCTAAGTCTAGATGGCAGAAGGCCTACTACTTATGGGTATGTTACTGTACACTAGCCCAGTACCCAGGGGGTTGCTATTGCTTGCTCATTTGTGAGTCACAAAGAGTTTCCCCATTGCTTCCATGCTTCCGTCCGGATTGCCTTGATTGTCCCAAACATACGGGACGTGTACCTTCCCGTATGCTATGCAAGTCCCGATTGTACGGGCCGTTGTGGCCTCCCGCGACAAAGGGGTTTGCCTGACAAACCAGGCCCTGCATCCTGCATACGCCATCCTGAGGTTTGTACAATGCGTGGAATTACATCCAAACACTAGTATTTAAATACTGGAAAGTGATCCAAACGGGCCCCTGTACGCGCTCCTAGAGACTAAAAAACGCTTTAATAACTCCTATTGTCAGTAACCTCGGTTACTGATTATCGTGGGCTACTTTGAATACCGATCACCCGAATACTACGATTGTAGGTACAGGTAACAGTGGTATTCATCTAAAGCTTGTTCCTCTATTCTTGGACGGCAGAAGGCCTACTACTTATAGTTACAGGAGGTACGCTAACCTAAAGCTAGTAAATTACTGTTTGCTCAAAAGTCCCAAAGATGGTTACCTAGCATTCCGGCCGAGATTGTTTAACATTCCGGGATTTGTGCCATCCCGTAGTTTATGTCGTCCCGAGCTTTGTACAGTGAATGGAATTACGTCCAAATACCTATTCTAGTAATACCTCCATACGCGATTTTACGTGCTAATGATTGTGGTTGAAAGGCCCACTTATGTTCCATAAAACTCTAGTGCACATACCACTAATTTGAGGTCTGAGCGGAAGTGTCAATCCTGGAGGTGGAGGGCAACTAGAACAGATTATGTGACGGCTCTACACCTATCGATCACAGGCAAGTAGTAGGATAAGCTTTAACCACATGCCCCAACTGGCCAAAAGGCACAATATTAGAGTGGCAGCTCTAATGCTTATGTACTTTATATGTGACATGGCCAGTACCACGATTTCAACACGTGCCGGACTGTCACAAATTAAATATAGTAAACAATAGTGTGGACGGTTGTGTGGATGCAGATCTAATTAACAAGGTGAGTACGAGAGATAAAAGACCTTGCACTGTAAGAATACATAGGATTGATCCGCTTATTTTACCACAACACAAGTATTTCACGGGGCTCGGTTAGCAATAATTAGCCGAACGAAAGGGGGAATGAACATCAAGATGTAAGCAATACCAATTGCAGCCTAATAAAGAGGGAATTGAGCAAGTGCCTGTGAAAAGACTCATTTTGAGGCCATCCACAGCAAACCACACAGGATTGGACCGCTTAATTTACTCACCACAACACCAAATATTTCACGGGGCTCGGTTAGCAATAATTAGCCGAACGAAAGGGGGAATGAACATCACGACGCAAACAGTAGCAATTGCAGCCTAATAAAGACGGAATTGCAAAGGGGATGTATTGATAATAATACTATAGATGTACCCGGAGGCCCTCGAGTTGCTTCGGCTGCAGTGGGCCCACTAGCGCGCTTTCCTCGACTGTTTTGAGGCGCACACCTCCCGAGGTTTGTCGCGATCTATCAACAACATCTTCCAAAATACCTCTCGGTCACCCCAAATCTATCGTAGAGATTGATAACAGTCGCGTAAGTAAGTACAAGCCCTCATCTCTAGCAATGGACGCTCTGGAGGGCAAGCTAACGTGCAACATCAAGGCCGTTCGGATGAGATGGGTGTGTAGCAGCAGAGTCGAGACTCAACACCATCAACTATGGAAAGCTAACATGAATTCAAGAGCCATTTTCCGCCCAGCAGCTGGTAGAGCAGCTGCTATATTTCCAAAACAGCCAAAGTATGTGTTTGTGATTGTTCTTCCAATATCATCAGTTTTGATGGCAAGCATGAAGCAACTGACACCCCAAAGCTCGTTTCTACCGCCAGAATGATCCAAGATTTGGTCAAAACAGCTATCAATCCGCTGGGTATGCCTCTTCAACTTACACAAACTACTCTCGGCCTGGTATGTACTACTGTGCACATTTTTCACCGACTCAACAGTATTTTGCAGCGAAATTGACAGATTTACAGCTTCTTTCCGGTCTCAAAGAACGAATTTCGGTCAACGGGGCTCCAGAAACCCTCGTTATAGTCGGTATACGATGGCAGCACCTATCTACAGCCATAATACAGCAAGATACCAGCCAAATATTCCTTTTAGAGGTGGATACAACAGTAGGGCGGCACGGAACCAAGGCCATTACGCATATGGAAATGGCGGTCGCTGGTTGGCGCCAGGAGAAGCAGCACTTTACAATACCCAATATAGTGGATATCCAGGTGCTTGGTGGCAAGGAGCCACAGGTGAACATGGACACAATGGCTTCACTTCGAATGCTGGCTACAATACCGAGGCTTCGGGCGGCGACCCTATCGGTCAAGATATTTCCTCTACAGAGGCAGAGAACTTGCCCTTGGATTTGCCGGATGCCGCTATTGCACTACCACCAAGCGCACGTGTACCAACGCCGTCGTTCGAGCCGCGTGTGCTAGGTATAAATTTCATTTCCCAGCCAACTTCCCTGGAGAGTTCACCTTTACAACAACGCCGACGACGGGTCTCAACCTCATCTCTGTGTAACGAACCTCTTTCGCGCTCGGCCGCTCTTGAGAACTGGGTCGTCGAAGAGAAATCAGTATCATCCGATTCAAAGTCCATCGCAGATACAGACGAGATGAGTTCTGAGAACAAGAGACTTGGTGCTGGTCCACCCCCAATGATGTTGAACTTGATGTCAAGCGCAGGCAACATTCCTTCGAGCATCCTTTCACCCATCACTGAACAAGAACCAAAGATGCAGGGAAACTCACAGGTTTATGTTCCTCCTCAAGCACGAGCTTTCGCAAGCCAGACTCAGAACAGACCAGTTCAATCAGCTCCGCGTCCAGATCGATCTTTCACCAACAGCTCGGAGTACGGACAAAACAGTACCCCATCTCGCAGAAGCCGATCCTACCACCATACATTCCAGGTTGATGAGAATTTGGCTGGTCCGTCAAACACACAGAGCCCTGCGACATCTGCACAATTTTATTCGAAGGGTGTCTTTGAGCCATCAGATCGATCTATGAGCAACTCGTTTGAGATTGAACAAAACATGACTAGTCCGCAATCAGCTCTTGCATGGTCTCAAAATTACAACCATCAGAACAATATGGTCACTCAACCGGCTCGATCTACCTCTGATCCATTTGGTCCACTCCGATCCACGATCATCCCATACAGTGGAAGCACTTTGTTGCGGCCAGCCAACGCGATGAGCAATATTCTGCGAAATTTGACTTCAAATGGTATGCGCAAGCCAACCGTTGAAGAGGCCTTCGATGCTGCGAACCTTCCTTTCGTCGAAAATTGTCGCCTCGCAAAGGACACTTCCGAGTTTGGGGTTATTCGCATCAGCAATGTAAGTTGACGCGCCCCACTGGATCCGCATTATACTAAACCTTTTAGATTCCATATACTATCAAGCGCTCAGAGATCATGGCTTTCCTCGGTCGAAACGCTAAGATGGTCAATGAGACTGATCATGAGCCTGTTCATATCGTCATGGAGCGTGTCACTAGCAAGACTCTAGACTGTTTCGTTGAGTTCGTCAACTTTGAAGAGGCACTCGCCACCGTTTCCCGTTTTGAGGCCAACAAGATCGCTGGTCGAGTTGGTCGTCTAGGTCAGCGCCACGTTGAGGTCGATTTGTCGAGCCAGGAGGAGTTGATGAAGCAACTGTTCCCAAAGGTCAAGAACGTCACCTGGGTCGGCGCAAAACCAGTCATTGCCCCAAGAGACCCGAATGATAAGTATAACTCCGGCTTCCAAGGCTTTGTCACCAAGGAGGAGCTAGTTATGTTGGTCAAGCATGTCGAGGCTCCAAACCGCGTAAGACATCTAGCCAAGATTGTATACGCGCACTTGCTAATTGTGACAGTCACCATTTGCCAAGGATTGTCCTCAGCGACCTTTCGAGTGTTTGATCAGCACATTGCTCAAGGTATGTCGGCCACAAATGAAACTGACGTGACCACTGACAAATGTATAGTATCCATGGTACATGGTAGATTATATCACCATCGAGGACCGTAACTTGATCCATTCGGCCACCAAGGATTTGTTGATCATGCTTGTCGAGCGCGTCAACAAGGAGTATGACACCATCAACCTGACCAACATGCTTCTCCAACGAGTCATCCGTGCTGCTATCAAATGTCCAGCCTTCACTCCTGTTATGAGGGATGACATCGTTTTCCTCGGAGGTGTTTCGGATCAACTGGCCAAGGAGTTTGGCGTCCCTCCATTTGCTTATGAGTGGTGTGAGCTCTGGTGTGTCGGTCCAAAGCCCGGCGTACCACATGACGTCCTTTTGGTAAGTCTCTGTAATGATGGGCTTCTGAATGTAGAGCAAGGCTGACTTATATAATTAATAGTGGTACATTGCCATTATCAGAGAGGAGACCGAGGAGCCAAAGAGAGAGCTTTCACTTGCCGAGCGTGCTGAACGTGGCACAGTCATCGAGAAGGATATGTTCTTTGGTAAATTGAAGAAGTATCTCCACTATGGTCCAGGCCTCAATAAGAAGACTCTCGGGGAGATGGCTAGGGTCGAATGGGGCGCACTCGAGACGATCCTTCGCAATGCTCTTACTCCAGGAGCTCGTCGCCTTGGGGATCAATGAGTTGCACTCGCCCAGCTTGCCCTGTCGAACCGACATTGCTGGATGGTACGGCTCATCTGGAAATTCTCAAAAATATTGCACTCATCTGTCTCGCTATTTTCTGGTACTTGGGCATCGATTTCGGTCCTCTTTGCACATG
Source organism: Amylocarpus encephaloides (assembly GCA_019669835.1). NCBI lineage: Eukaryota > Fungi > Ascomycota > Leotiomycetes > Helotiales > Amylocarpus > Amylocarpus encephaloides. The sequence goes on from MU251668.1 coordinate 5,727, forward strand.
GCAGACTTCTTCTCGATTTCTCCCATCATACGACTGATTTCCATACCGGACGCAGAAATTTCCTTTGTTAACAATCAATGACGAATCATGAAGAATATTACAAATTCTTTGCCTTTGTTTTCTCCGGTCAAATCCTTGCTCGCAATCAACATCATGTTTTCGTTGTTTCATAGCTTCTTTCGCTCTTGCCTCGGCAAGTTTGGAATTAGTAGGACAACCATGTCACAACAGGACCGATGAGAGCTCTCAGGTTGAGTTGGTTGATGCATAAATTTGGGGGTTCACAGCGAGGAACAACGCATGTCTGGCTTTACAACAACAATATATAGTTTCGTGGAAAGTGGCTTTACCTTTGCTTTGGTGGTCGAACTTTGAAGCCGCATATGATATGAAAAACGGGGAGATTGTTTCCATTTGCTGGATCAGTACTCGTACTGCTAGTATAGCAATGCAGTCACAATTCCATAACCCTCTGCTCTGAATGTGATCGTGATGTGCGTCAAAGCAGTAGGCCTACCTAGGAAGAGACAGTAATCTTTATCCTATCCTATCTAGGACATTTAAGCTTATTCTCCTAGAATTTCAAGGGCACTAGCTCTAGCCGATTGTCTTATAATACCCAGGAGAATTATGGGGCGAGTGGTGTACCCGGAGTTTTGTCTAAGGTCTTAGCTAATGTGACTTGCGACTTTAAAGATAAGGTAGCTTACATATGCATGAAGATCGTGTTTGGGAAGTGGTTCTCGTTGTCGGGAGGTTGCTAGATCTTGAAGGAATCAAGCCCAAAGGAAGAGATGAGGTCAAAAGTTTGCCGATCCAATGAATTTAAAATTTCGCCAAGCTTCCTCTTCGTCCGCCGTACAGCCACCCCTCCTCGCAACCCGCCATGTCAACCTCACTGCCCCAATCCTTCGTCGTCAAGAAAGAGAGAATCTTAAAGGCTCTCTCGGTGCCGGATGAGCAGTACGATGATCTGAGTCCAAAGGGGAGCGTTGATGTGGGAATCAGAGATTTGATTGAAGAGATCAACACCTCGGGAGAAGCAGAGACCGGATGGGTTACGACAAGTAGTTGTGCTGGGAGAATTAGTGTTTTCCTTGAAGGGCAGAAAACGCTTAGTGGAGAAAAGGATGATGAGAGGGAGAGGACAGAAACAACAGCGGGCGTAGGAGGAAAAGGTGGTGGTGGGCGATGGCTCTTCGTCTCACATGATCCTGTCAATTTGGATACAATGACCTCTGAGAATGGATATGAAAATACAGACAGCGTGGATTGGGCAAAGATGTTAGGGATGGTCAGAAACGACACGGAATTCTACGTCGACAACGCCCGACTCATTCACTTTAAGTTTGAACCTATGGTACTTTTTCTTTCCCTGCTGTCCTCCATCCTCCACACACCCTGTGCGTTCAAGAAGCTAACAAACATGTCAGATTCTCCATGTCCTCACCGCATCGCTACAACACGCCCAGACGATCCTCTCTGCTGCTCTCCAAGCTGGTTTCCGAGAAAGCGGCGCTCTCAACATCACGCCCTCCAGCATAGAACCAGCCATTCCCATGGTAGGAATACGAACCATGGGGCTCTCCTTAGAATCCATCATCGGGTTCGAATGCCAAGGAACGGGGTTCTGTACGATACCTGAAGGACAGCTGCGAGTCCTGCTTCGCGTTGCGAATGAACGATTCGTTGAAAATACTAAGAGGATAGAGCGATTTCGTTCCCTGCTCAAGGAATTCTCCGCAAAGAAAGGCAACAGTCAGGCCAGAAGCAAGAGGAAGGGACAGGAGGGCGAAGTGTGGGAGGATCCAAAGGTTAGAGCTGAGAGGAAGAGGGCCGAGGGATTAAGAGCTAAAGTGGAAGCCGCGAGGTTGAAGGAGGACGAGATTGTGGGCAAACCACAAATAGAGGACGATGTCGGATATGTATATCTAGATTCGCTCTAGATGTGCCTGCCGATCAATTGGGTTCAAAATTAACCTACCACAAATAGGGCAAATGGGCAAAGGTGAATTCCCAAGGAGCACGAAGACGTGAAGACCAGTAATATGATATACCCATTCCACCCCCAATACAACACTTATATGCTACACCCTCCCCATGCCCGCCCCCATTCCAATATCCCTCATCGAACAACCTTCTCCACCCAAACCCCCTCCAACCTCCTCACTTCCGCTTTGAAAGTCTGCACCTCCTTCCAGCAATCCAACGGCCGTCTGTCGTTATCCCTCAGACACCTTATAACTTCGCTCTTCGCCTTCTCCACACCTTCATCCACATCGGACAGCTTCTTCCTTTGCTCCAGCTTCTTCTTCAACTCGGCCACATCGGTCTGCACGGCCTCGCGGCCCAGGTCGCGCAGAGTGTCGCCAGCAGACTTCGGAGCGCCGTCGGCTGATCCTGAGGCCGAGAGCCTCGCGGAGAGCTCCTCAAAGTCGTTGGAGGCGCGCTCTTGGAGGATTTTGAGTTCGGCCGCGACGCGGGACTGGATGTGGAGCTCGAGGGTTCTGGCGCGAGTGGAATCGGTCTTTACGTCGTGGGATTAGCTCTCCGCGTCAACCCGCGCGCCGCCGAGGGCCTTGGGACGTACCTCTGGACTCGCGTGTAGAGAATTGACCAGATCCGGGGAGAACTGGACCGGTGTGTCGCTAGGAGAGAATTAGTGATTGCGATTGATAAATGCTAATTGAGTGTGGCCTGCCTTGTCCATGTATGTGTCTTCGGTGACGAGTCTGGTTTCGAAGATCCGGAACCCATTGCGAAATGCGAGGGTGCTTCAATGCTTGTTTTTAGAATTGCTGTACCTCCGTATCTGGAGCTTTCAAAAATGAGGTTGCGGCTCTGCTGTGCATTGACTGTACCTTTCCTGCCAAGCGTTACAGTACGGAGTAAATACTGTACCCGTAATACTCGTGATATGAGCTATGTATTACACGTGATTGAAAGGTCATTATTTATTTTGCTGACTGTTCGGCTCGTAACCGAACTGCCCCTCGCGTTTGCTCGTCGTACGGAGGTACGGACGGAAATTTTACTCGTTTCGAAAGGTCTTGTCACTTGGTCCTCATCTTCCTTCGAGCGATACAACTGTTGTAACCTACGGTCTTTGGAGTAGTAAACCTACTCGCTCTCTGGCGTGGCTTTCACCAACAGACATCACTTCATACAATCGCTTCACCGCATCATCGCACCAGAATTGCATGAACTCTCATCGTCGTCATTCAGAGATGTTTCCCCTCGTCCATCGAACGATCCTCTAAAGAGCCTTTCTGTATGGAACTGTCGGAACAAGGGAGACCCACATACGTCCTCCGTACTTCGTAGATATCTCTCGGGTGAATCGGGTGGTGTTCGTCTCAAGGTTGATGGCCAAGCATGATTTCGCCCTTGGCCCCTCGAGAATGGTCCGCTTGTACAGTGGCTTTGGCATCTTGGATTCTTGGGACTTCGTTGAGGCAGTCGAATTGAGTCGGTCTCCTGAGTCGCTATTCTCGGGACTTCTTGGAAGCAGTCGAATTGAGTCAGTCCCCAACCTTGATAGCCCCTGAATGTTCGTCTCATTGGATTCTTGGGACTACTTTGAAGCAGTTGATTTGAGTCGGTCTCTAGCCTTGATAGCCCCTAAATATTCGTCTCAGGCCCATCTTGTGATTTTTCCGAGGATGTCGTGGCTCGGTTGCCAATCAAGCTGTCCGAGTCGTGGGGTTCTCCTGAGCTGTTCGACTTCAACATTCAACGCCGTTTCAAAAATTCAAACAATCCACCAGTCAGAGTGCATAATTGAGGATGTGCTCAGGGTCCTCATGATGCGCGTCGAGGAACGCCACCAGCCAAGCTTAAAACACTACTTATGATGGACAAGCAACGTCAGCCAACCACTTCGCTACCCCTGAGAAACATCCGATCCCCAACTTCATGTCCGCACCTGTCACCTTATTTTCTGTGAAAACGCATGCTGGCAATCGCATCTTCATGGTCAAAGGTTGCTTGCTTCTGTCGGCTCTTGATTGGCCAAAAGTCCTCTCCTCGGTACAAAGGGGCCTGGGTGGCTTGTTGGTCGTCTCTTGCGCCTGCTCCTATGTGGGCCTGTCAAATGCTCCGAGGGAGGGATGGCAGGAGGAAGATTAGAGATGACTGGTAATCACTCCTCGCCTCGTCCCACGCGACATCATTCCAGGATTCTCATAAGCTTCATTCCTCCCTCCCTCCTTCTCACCTGTGCGACCTCTTATTTCGTTGATGCTGTGTTACTAGCCATTTTGTTGTGCCGTGTGACATCGAATTTGTTGTTTGTAGGACTTTCGGAAACCCTCACATTCATAGACCGCCGGCTGCTGCGCAGAGCAAACCTCTAGACTTCTAATTTCATTCGAAAAGCTCCCGAAGCACGCTATAGAAATTATTTCATTTACACAAGGAAGCGAAAATCTTTCGCTCATTCCAGAAAAACACAAGAGTTCAAGAGATACGGCGACATAGCCCGAACTAGAAGCCTCGCATTCGAAACGTCTAGATCCACTTTTCAACGTCTACTTAGTACTTGGTACTTAAGTACTTTGCAAGAAGCGATTCCCCACTTGAAGCTATACGACCGGACGGGGCCCATCTTGGTGTTCGGAAGCATTCGTCGGTGGGAGCATCGTTTCCACGTTTGGAAGAAAACCACTGGCCGTTCACGATACCGAAGACTCTAGATACTCGTGGCCTCCACGGCACTTTGGAACCTCAGCGTCGTTCATTCGACCCCTACCAACTACCTACTTTCAGATCCGGGTCCTCATGTCAACCTGAGCCACTTGGGATCATTTGATTCCTGTCCAGGCGACATCGAGTCAAAGAGAAAACAAGGTCCCGGCGACGACCATTTCCTTGTGAATTTTACAAGCTGGCTTTGTGTGATTCATGGACCCGCACACTGTTCTCTTCATTTTTAAACAAAGCATTCACTTCACACCATGATCGCGACAAACAACTTAATTTTGGGTACCTCGCTTCGACTCAATAGGAACAAGACAGAATAGGAACAATCCTATTGTGAATATTATTAGATCAACCCGAATTCTTTGGATCTTACTCCCATTCGCCTTCGAATCTTTTTTTCTTCTTCCCTCGAACAACTCCTTTTGACACAAACACAACCGTCATCTTTTCGAAATTTTACCTTACCACCTCATAACGATGTCTCCCTCAAAAGCGACGACGATTGCCCAAAACGCCACAAACAACACAACTGGAGTCGATCCCGCCGCTACGATCGCACCTTACGCCACTGCTCTCAATGGCGTCAGTCAGGAAATGAACTTTTTGTTCAAGAATATTTCGTGGTGGAATCTGGGTATCCTCGGAATGATCATTTTAACCATACGAGTCGCACAACGCGCAATTGCGCATTCACGACATATGGGCGCTCTCGGACTCACCGGAGAACAACAGGCATATTGGGCAATGAACAGATTTAGCTGGTGGTGGAAGTTCAAGAGGCATATGCTATACGCACCACTCAAGAATAAACGTCACAACCGGCAAGTGTGCCTCTCAAAATTGGGGAACCTGGGTACGATCCCATCTCGATTCCACTCCATCCTCATCACGATCTTTCTCTTGACCAACTTCGGATTCTGCGCTTGGTTGAACTACAACAGACCGAACAAATGGTCCATTATCGCCGAGCTTCGAGGCCGTACTGGCGTCATGACTGTTGTCAACATGATTCCGCTCATCATCTTTGCTGGCCGCAACAATCCTCTCATCGGCATCCTCCAGATCAGCTTCGACACCTATAATCTTATGCACCGATGGATCGGAAGAATGGCTGTTCTCGAGGCAGCGGTCCACACCTTGTGTTGGGCAATCGTCAAGTACGCTGCGACAGGATGGAATGGTCTTTGGACGCAAATACGAGTTGACCCTTTTGCAGGATGGGGAATGGTTGCAACAACGGCCATGATCATTCTGGCGATGCAATCATTGTCGTCAGTCCGGCACGCTTTCTACGAGACCTTTCTCAACATTCACATCATCATGGCCTTTGCGGCGTTCCTTGGCACCTACATTCATTGCAAAGTCGATCATCTTCCTCAGGAACCATGGTTGCTTGCAGTCTTTATATTATGGTTAGCCGAGCGCCTCGCTCGCTTCGTACGTCTTGTTTACTACAACTGGGCGTTCAAGGAGGGATGGACCAATGTCACCGTTCAAGCTATGCCAGGAGAAGCGATCCGAGTTATCATGCATCTCCCAAAGAAGGTCGACATTCATCCCGGCTCCCATGCCTATATTCGTTTCGCAGGTATCAACCCATGGGAGTCGCATCCTTTCTCTATCGCCTGGGTCGACCACAAGCCAAAGAACGCGTCGCTGCCAACCAGCGAAAAGGAAGGTATTCCACGGGTTCGCGACCCTGAGATGGTCTCTGATGTATCCTTCGTCATCCAAGCCCAGCAAGGGATGACGCGCAAACTCTACGAAAAGGCCTTCGTCAGCCACGCCTCGACAATGGTCGTCAAAGGCGCTTTCGAGGGTCCATACGGCGGACACCATTCCCTCGACTCCTACGGACACTGCGTCCTCGTTGCCGGGGCCTCTGGTATCACGCACCAAATCCCCTACGTTCGACATCTCCTCAAAGGCTACAACGACATGACAGTGGCGACCCGGAAAATCACACTCATCTGGGTCATCCGCGACTCGGAACATCTCGAATGGGTGCGCCCGTGGATGGATCAGATCCTCGGCATGCCCAAACGAAGAGATATGCTTACTATCAAGCTCTTCGTGACGAGACCGAACAAGGCACGCGAGATCATCAGTCCCTCGGCGACGGTCCAGATGTCCCCAGCCCGTCCAAACCTCAAACTCCTGATGGAAAGCGAGTGTCGATCACAAAAGGGCGCAATGTGCGTCACGGTTTGCGGGCCTGGAGGACTTGCGGATAACGTCCGCGAAGTTGTTCGCAACGTCCAAGATCTCGGCGTGGTGGACTTCATCGAGGAGAGTTTCACATGGTAGTTTTCGGCCTATGCAAATGGGACTCTCTTCACTGGTAGGTAGTGCTAATATATGGGATGGAAACGGTGCTTGAACCTTATTGCAACTTATGACGCCAATGAATGTACATGCGGCGAACCTATTCTTTCAAATGTAAATATTTTTCTTGGAATGTCCCTTTAAGGATATTCTTGTACAAAGTGTCAAGTGGTGGAAGAAGACGGGGAAAGCTAAGAGAGAGCAAGCGGCATTTTCTGGAGTTAGATAGATATATGGGCCGTTGAATTGAACGAGATACTCTGCATAATTTCCTCGCTGCAACTTATTTCCATTTTGGTGTTCTTTAGTGAATCAGTGCTGTGTTATTTTTGTTGTAGAGATCATCATTCCAGCTCTTCGATGGGGGTTATCTCTAGCTAGGACTGGTCTTCACTTTTACATCGTTGTCTTCTCCACCTATTTGATTCTTACTAGAGGTGTAAGAATGTGCTATTTGTCGCTCCACTGAAATTTTCTTCCTCTCGAGACAGTTCAAATGAATACTCGAGAGGATGTAGGATAGTTTTCTAGATCGCACGCATCATGTAGCCTTGCAACCTCTCCTAAATCACAAAGATGATGCGTTATCGAATGATTCAAGATTCAATGACGATACAATATCGTCGTAAATTTTGTAAAGATATGATCACAGGGATACGATTCGTCGTGTCTCGAAGCCGTCGCAAACCTCACCCTGGAGTAATGTCGGTTCGCTTGACATGGTGCTAGTACTCCACTAGTGCAGGCGCAAAATGTGAATTCGATCTTTCAAGACGATGTTGACCGTGTTTGATCCTCCTCAGCCTCGCAGTTTACGACACCAGGTTCCTCGAGGACAAGTAATGCGATCATGATGGCGGATCGAAACTCGTATCTCAAATACAAGCGAGACACAAAACATCTCCTTTACTGGATGGTCAATACGTCAAATGGTATCATCAATTCCTCAGCTTCCACGAACGTCGCCTCCGGAACGACGCCGATAAGGCTCAACACAACGGGGCACGTAGAAGCATCACAACTCGTGCCTCTCTCGAAACTCATTTCCAAACATGTCAGGCCAATCCCTTCGACTATCTACCATCTCCTTCAATCCGTCATTGAGCTGAGATCAGGTTTTCACCTCATCTTCCAACAGATCGCTGCTAGCAATCCAGATCCCAAGATCGAGCGTGGAAATGTTTCACACAAGATTTTTATCAACACCCTAGAAGAAGCTTTCGAAGTTCTGGGTGGTAGGGAATGGAAGTCGAAACAAAGATCGGAAAACACGGGTCCATCTCAAGACCACGAAGAAGAAGAAACAGAGGACGTCACTTTTGCAAATAAATTCGCTAGTCTTGCGATTGATCGTAGCAACGCCTGTGACCCTGCCGAGGTCTCGGACGATGAGACATTAGAAAATGACAGCGACAATACGCTGTTGAACAAGCCGATGAATAGTAGTGGACGCAGACACAAGAAAGACAAGCGGGGAAAGAGGTCGAAGAAGCCATCGAATACTGCTCAGAACAGCAATACAGCAAACCCATCGCTGAATGACTACTGCTTCATCGATGGCAGTGAGTCAAATTTCATAGAATACCTGATTGCTATTATGTCCCTAAGTAGAGAGATTGCGGGCCTTCGACGGGAAGTACAAAGCATCTGGCACGAGGTCGCATATGAGGGTCTCAATGCTGCTGTTGGGGGTGCCATGTCTAAAATGGCTACGTCAATGATCAAGCAAATAGAGCTTGCCATCTTCGTTGATTTTCCTGGGTATGATCTCTACGAAACAATGATGTACACCATCACTTTTGGAAATCCCAATGATCCCCGAATTGGCTTCCGTTTACGCCATAGCGATGAAAAGTCTGGAGCGCCGTTGGAAACTCCTGTGGATGTTAGGGAACAGTTCCTAATCTACGCCTTTACAGATCTAGTCGACTTCGTTACGGACTTTCAGCATACACGGACTGGCAAACCAACAAAACGGATGCTTGGAGAACTTCAAGGCTGGGACCCTCTCATGGATTTACAGCATGCTAGCACTAAGAAGCGCATGAGATGGCGTAGAGCTTACACTATCAATTGGCTTTACGACCTTGTCAATGTCTTCTCCCATGTTGTCATTCAGCGTAACAAGTTACAGCGACATCCCTGCTTTCTTGAGCAAATCGATTGGTCCACAAAGGGCCCATGGCACGTACATCGAAGATTGTTTGGCCTCAACGAGTTCGCTGGTCATGTCACTCATCTTGCAATGCAAAAGCCGGGCACCGAGTTCAGGAAAAAAATACTGCCTCATCACGTTTTCCAGCTTCAGTGCATTGTCGACTCTTTTACTGTCTCCCGCGGCTGGTATCGAGACATCTTATTGGGTGATGTACTTGAGGCCCCAGTACGTGAATTCTGCCCAACCCGCGAGATCGATCAATTTCTGGATCGCGAGGGGGACAAACCGATCAATGGCTTTAGTGAAGCTGCAAAACTTCTAGTTTTGATCATTCAGAAATCTGGTGAAAATATCCGGCCTCTGCGGAACCAAGTCGAATGTGAGATTCTTGACCAAATTTATAAGGAATTCCTAGAGTGCCTTGGAGAGAGCAAATACAAGCATGGCTTGGAAGCTATGCCTCTTTCAAGATTCGCCAATACCAACAGGAATGGCCTCTGGGACTTTTCTCCCTATCTCTGTGGGGTTGGATTACTGGAAGCATTGGAACTTTCATATGGAGTTAGTCTTCTATTATGGGACAGAATGCCAGAACCTCTGTGTCTTGTACATCTGCATAATTTGCTCTTACAGAAGGGTTATATTCAAGAGCCAGTCGAAATTTACGATGACATCCAATCTGTTTTGGGCTCAACACTCTTTGTCGATGGAAAAATACCAAAGTCTGATTTTTTAGATGCGTTCCGAGACATATGCGGTGCTAGTGGCCCCCAGTGGACAGCTTTTACCAGGCAAACCATCAGACACACAACTCAGAAGGCAGCAAAGGACTTCAGTGAAATATTTGAAATGAATCCAAACCGCTTTCTCAAGAAGAAATCTCTCCTCAGATTATACCGAGAGGCTGATTGGATCCCAGATCGAATTCCAGAGGATGAGGTATTCCCAATTTCCGGGCTTGGCGTGCTTCGTATGGGCCTTGGAAAGCGATCTGTTGATCCTCTTACCGGTGAACTGGTATTGGACAGCACACCATTAGTAGACAATGCAAGATATCACGGAATATCCGAAGACCTAATTGTTGATTATAGGCCCAAACCAGAGACTACCAACGATAAAGCACCCTCTAGGAAGAAGTGCCATCGAGAGTATCCCTCTAAGACTAGGACCATCTTTTTCAGCAACTTGGACCTGTTGCGTAGCTTGAAAATGGACTTCATCATTGATGTGACCAGCACCAGGAAAAGCGCGAACTCTGGCTTTAACTACACGGCAGTGCTCTTCTTGCTCATGGTTCACTTCGAGGATGTTGAGAACGAACTACAGCAACAACGCAACCCTGTCTGGGTTGAAGCATACGAAGGACGGCCGAGGACGATTACCGAGAAGCGAATCGCTTTCACCAAGCTTGCACTGCGGACCGAGAACAAAGAATGCTTGGAAGCCGTCGCAATCGGCCTCCAAAAGATCGGAGGGGGGGTTTTCGATCATGCTTACTGGCAGACGGATGTCTATTTGGACAACTTGCAGGAGAGCTTGCAAAATAATTCGCGGAAGGATTATCCCCAATGCCCTATCATGTAGGCACGGAATGTAACTGAGCAAGCAACACATGGCCTTGCATGGGATGATCACTCGGAATTCATGCTTCTAGACAAGAGGCACTTGCACTGTGTCTAAACACCACAACATGCTCTTCCACAAACCGAAAATTGTGTATAGTCACCTTGTCTAGCTTACTGGTTTGTTTTCTATATTTTCTTGTCGTGGTGCAAACTACTGTCATCCATAATCCCAACCACACTTTTCTGAAAATACTATTGGGAATTCCTACTACTTTCCTGACCTCGTAGCCTCAGTTTCACAGCCGCAATCCTTCACCGCAATCCTCATGCTCCTCCTCAACATCGGAAGTCGCCATTGGGTATCTTAAAATAGGGAAGTCGTCCCTTGATATTTGACTTCCAACAAGCAGACAGGCCTCGTGAAAAGTTGAAAACGGCCCCGCTCGCGGATCGTGAATGTAGTTTTCTGGTCTAGGAATTATCGTAATGCGGGCCGAGCGCCGACAAGGTAAAACGAACACGTATTTGCTCTGCGTACCTTGAAGCGTGCCTCTGAGAGGGGAGGAGGGGGGGGATTTCAGAAGCGGGGATGAGAAAATGGAACAGGTGGGTTGTCTGTGAACTCTTCTTGTCTTGACTCATAAAATGAAATTGTTAGAGCCGGAGAGGATCTAAAAATATTTGTATCATTAAAAACCATGTAAAATAATACTTTTGCTACTACACCTAACTACTATTACCTACCTCCTTCTTATACTTATCCTACTACTATTACTATTAGCTCTGTGATACTATAATAGAGAGTAAAATTACTTATTAATATAAACCCTATCTTTTACTCTTATTACTTTTCCTCTATCTTTATCGCTCTCAGAATTAACCTTTACTGGCAACGGGCGTCACTCTTTAAGTGAAACCTTTCGCTTGTTGTGTTGTGATACTCCGTATTGTGATTAATTTTTTACTGTGCGAGGTGCGCTGCCCTTATATTAGCAGACGCGCTTCGCCCAGTTCTACAAATACATATGCGTGACGCACTTAAGGTGAGTCACGTGCGTTACGTATGTAAGAAGTGAACTATCCTTGTTCCATCAACAGTTATCCTTTTAGCTTTGTAATATATAGCGGTTTAAGATAACCTAGTAATACAACCTCCCGGTCTTAAAACGTCACGATATCATTTGACATCGTAAAGAGGTATCCTGACCACGTGATTATGGTCGACCCTTGCGAAAATCAGGTGATATGATCTCAATTTTATATATATTAAGGCCAGTCTAGTAGAGGCTATAAAGGTAAGAGGGATCACAGGGTTATAAAGTGTATTATTTTAAAATTTAGAGGCGCTAGCTTACCGTGACTACGCTAGCGTGCACGTGGGAAAATAGAGTAACTTAGAAGTTAAATTATTTTGCCTTATTGTTAGAGTTTTTTTTCCCCTAGAATATTGTTTTCCAAATACACTCGGTTGCTTATTCTATTCCCATGAAAATATTTGAGCTCGACAGGATTAAAACTTGGAAAGACGAGTCACATGATCACAACGATAGAATTCCAATACGGCTGGCTAGACAGACTACTTGTGCAACGTCTATTAATTTGCACATCAACCTTCCAAATCACTCTTGTTGCTCTATGACACTACTTTTAGCATCACTTCTTAGCTATTATGCATTCCACCCACTCGGAGAGTAGTCGGTAGTCTCTTTCCTCAGAACATCTCTTGTGGTCCACTTCGTTTTGTGATTTGCAAGGCGTTCTACTAAGAACATCTTTTTCTGCCTACTGCGGTAGCACTTTACCCTGCGATTCGTGTCATCTCATGTTATAAATCGATTTGCTTACTGAAACCGCATCCTCATTCGGCGAGACACTACTCACTATTTGCGAAAAACTGTCGTGGGATAAGTTTTCTCTAGCTTTGTGAGTCTCGCCGTAACTATACTTTAGTAAGAACAAAGCCTTCTATATAATCCATTCAGCCGAGGTTCTGTTTTGGTCAAGTCTAATGCAATCTACAGCTTGATTATTGATTCGATTTCCCTGCAGAGTGGCGATTATCGCCCTTGTTAATGTACTTGCACTTCACGGCTGAATAAGGGTCTGACGGCGACCTGTTTGTCGAATAAATTGGGCATAGAGTTGCCGTCGCCAAGAGGCAACCTCCCTCCCAGTCTTTCACGAGCTCAATTTATCGCTTCCAAATGTGGCTTCTCAATACTACCACCATCACCCTCCGCTTCTTCGCAGATGACAAGGAAACAGATGAAGTTGGAGGGTATGCAATTCTATCTCATACTTGGGGCAGTAATGAAGCATCTTTCCAGGACTTGCAGGATCCTTCCTATGCAAAGAAAAACTCCATGTCCTCGAAGATTCAAAATTGCTGTCGGCGAGCTCAATCGGACGGGTTTGAGTATGTATGGATTGATACATGCTGTATCGACAAAACCAACAGCGTGGAATTGAGTGAAGCTATCAACTCAATGATGAGGTTCTACAGAAATGCTCGAGAATGCTATGCGTACCTATCTGATTATGGCCTTCGCGGTGGTGGCCTTTCAGCTTGTAGGTGGTTCAAGCGAGGCTGGACACTCCAGGAGCTCATCGCGCCATTATCAATCACATTTTTTGATCGAAGTTGGGATGTCATTGGCACAAAGACTAGCTTACAGTCTGAACTCTCCGCCATTACCGGCATTTCGCGCCCCGTCCTACTCAACTACTCGCCTGGAGAGATATGTACGGCTCAGATAATGTCTTGGGCATCCAAGCGGGATTGCACCAGGGAGGAAGATCGAGCCTACAGCCTCCTAGGCTTATTCGATGTTTCTATGCCTATGTTGTATGGAGAAGGCTCAAAGGCTTTTACGAGGCTGCAGATGGAAATCATGAAAGTGTCGTCAGATCAGTCCCTGTTCGCTTGGACTAGTACATCACTTGGAAATTTAGGGATCTTTGCAGATTCTCCGTCCGACTTCAAACATAGCGCCAACATTGAGCGCGCGCCCACCTACAATGAGTCTGAATACTGCATGACCAACCGCGGATTACGAATCTCACTGGATTTCATACCTGATCAGAACGGTCCTGGACCAACCTCCATTTGGTACTTGAATTGCAAAAGATTTGCTGGCTCTAGGGTGGGTATTCATCTTGCTATACAACCTGCTGGGCACTACATTCGGGTGCGACGTGAAGTTATAGCAGAGTTACCAAAGTCCTTACGGGATCTGCCCACTAAGTCGAAAGAGATATACGTCAGCCAGATACAATCCGATCGATTTGCTGCTAGTACGTGGGCTTTCGGTGTTGCGAGACCCTACTACTACTGTCTAGCAATTTCTCATCATTCGATAAGACAACAAGGCTTTGTTCTCTTGGGTTTGGCAGTTCGTTCCCCCAGTCCCATCAGCAGCTCCATTTCCTCATCCGAATATGGCATATCTCACGTATCGATCGGCAACAAAGCTGTAAATCGTCAGCATGTAGGCTTGATCTTTAAACACAAGATGCTTGGCAGGAAATTCCTCATTGTGTTGACAGCTAAAGGAGACAAGTTAAGCGTCGACATTAAGACGATTGAGACAATCGAATCTACCCTCGACAAACTTTTGTCAGAATACGAAGATCCTGCACCTGGTGCTGGAACCATGATGCAGTTTGGACCAAGCGAGGGATTGTTTCCTTCGTCCCAAGAAGCTACCGCAGAGCTTTTCGGAGACAAACGAGCTACAATTGTAGTACGCCATACCCCAAATACTGGAATAAAAGACCTTGATGTTAGGATCTTGATGTCACCACTGATTCCTGTGCCAGTGGCTTTCTCTCACAAAAATATTCAACATAAGGGAGCTCCTACCACGACGCCAGTCCAGAAATGAAAAGACTATAGAAACATTAATGGAGAGAACATTAATGTTAGATCCCAATCTCCAATGCGATGGTGGTTTCACTTTGGAATGTTCGATCATGCCAACCATCATATCGCCCAAACAATACCAAAGCCGTCGCATGAGTCAATTCTAGAGCTATGATCCTTCAGAATATAAATGTCTTCACGAGTTGCCTCACGTCGGACAGAGAAATTATAATGGGAGATAACAACATCACGGAGTGATCCGAGGGGACTTCGAATCGAGGAAGTTAGCCGAGACACCAAAAGTAAAGACTGAAGAGTGACTGCACGTTCAGGGACTTGTAAGGGGATGCTTAAAAGGGGATGCAAGTTATATAATAGTGATTTAGAGGCTAGAGAGTAAGACGATTAAGATTATAAGTAAGAGTAATCGCCTCTCGCTAACTAGTCCTTAAATAGTCAAGAACTAGTCGAGTACTTGGTAGAAGATTAGAGGGAGTTAGAGATTGATAAACGTGACGGTAAGTGAGGGCCGTAGGTGGCTAGAGCTACAAGGGGAGAAAGTGAGGATTCTAGATTAATAATATTCTTAGGAGGCATTTGGAAGATATTGCTAGTATGGCAATAGCGTGCCAAGTGCCACTTTTACATGGAATCCGTTTGGGGATTGTGGAGTCGAGTGGTGTGGGGTACTTATGTTCCGGATCCCTAGCCACACCACACCCACTTTTGAACATTTCGAGGAACCCTGCAGTGCTCGTACAAGAGAATCAGATCTTCTAGCACAGCCAGACGCGGATCCATTCGAAGCGTGGGGGGGTTTGTTGGGTTTGAGCGAGTATGGAAGATGTGACTTGGACCCTGTGGTGGCACGACCTCGCTTCGATCGACCGAAAAGGGGTTTCCAGAACGCCTATGTGCTCAACATCACGAGGGCGTCAAGTCGCAAGATCTATATGTGAACACCGACAGACATGCCTATGAAATGTCCACCCGCTTCACCTCAACAAGCCGACTACCGAAAGGACGGTCTCCTCAAAACCGTTACCCCGGACCGGGATACAACCCACCATGGCTCCGTAAAAGATCCATCAGAGCAGGAAGAACTCCGGGTTCTCCAGATCCCCTTTGAATGTTAATTCGGCCCTTCTCCAGATTCTCCTCTCTCAATTTCCATTTCCTCGGTCAGTCTCTGGGTATAATCTTAAACAGCGAGGAGCTTGTGGATGCAATATCGATCTTGTCGCTTCTTCGGGCTTGTTAGCTTTGGGCTCGCAACATGAGAATCTCTCCAAGGCCGACGATTTCTCAGGGAGCCAATGCTTAGAGAGATGGACGGAAAGTCAAAATGCAACCCACGGGTCCGGATGAGGGTTCTCGATCCCACTTCCGTACTACACCGAAAAGGTTACCTATGTATATGCACGAGGCCGCGGCTCTCAAATCTCGTCGACAACACCATATCGGAGAGATCAAACCCTTGGCCCAAGAATAGCT
Source organism: Amylocarpus encephaloides (assembly GCA_019669835.1). Taxonomy (NCBI): domain Eukaryota; kingdom Fungi; phylum Ascomycota; class Leotiomycetes; order Helotiales; genus Amylocarpus; species Amylocarpus encephaloides. Next base: position 21,832 of record MU251668.1, read on the forward strand.
TCGGCCCTTCTCTGGCAACTCTTACTCAATATTTTCTCTCACTCCACCTTGATACATTGTTCTAAATATCTGCCACCTACGTCTATGATCCAATTAATCATGAGAGGAGGTTTAGCGCCAACTACATGAATAAACTTTCTCGTCTAAATCTTCTGTAAGCTCTTGGTCACCCAGCATCTTGGGCAGCCTACCCCGTAAAACAATGATCTTCGCACGAACCGATGCAAGGAACTTAACTAAAGGTGTCTAAGACCGGGGCGATTGCAATCCGTCGCTATGTCATGAGCACGATTTAGAGGGGCTTCGGAGGACCCTACTCGACGAAGGTTCATCCTTTGCAATCCACTTTCAACTCCCACCGCCTGGAGAACATGAGAGAAGAAGCGTCTTGTACAAATCCAACCACCTGTTCCACGAGACCACACCGGGTCTGAGGAGCGGGTGCCAAGCAGGAGCTGTCCATATTGACCACGGAGATGGCGGGGTACGGTAAGAATGGATGGCAATTGAGTTTCGGGGACGATCATGGATTTTTGAGTCTTGGGGAATGGGTATGAGAATAAGAAGCTGCCATTGCCCTCCCGTATTGGCGCTCATCACTCCCGACCAAACGACAAGTATAACATCCGCAATCATGGTCGCCGTCAAGATGATGCGCCAATTAGCGCAAGTCACTGCAACTGCAGTCTTGGTTGGAGAAGCAGCTGCTCAGAATTCGGCCCAGGCGAACATAACCTCAGACTCCTATTTCTATGGACAGTCACCGCCTGTGTATCCTTCACGTGAGCTTCCTCCGTCCTAGTCGCGCACACTTGCTGTTCTAACAAGCCACAGCACAACAACCGGGCATTGGACCCTGGGCTGATGCTCATACCAAAGCAGTGGCACTGGTCGCTCAAATGACCCCAGAAGAGCGAGCAAACATAACGGTTGGATTTACTACCACAACTGGATGTTCAGGAGAGACTGGCTCCGTGCCTCGACTCAATTGGCCTGGGCTCTGTCTCCTAGACTCTGGCAACGGAGTACGAAATACTGATTTCGTGAATGGCTGGTCAAGTGGGATCCATGTTGGAGCGTCCTTCAACCGAAATCTAAGCTACGAACGTGCCTTCTATATGGGAGGCGAGTTCAAGACTAAGGGTGTCCATGTGGCTTTAGGTCCTGCGATTGGTCCACTGGGACGAGTGGCAGAAGGGGGACGCAATTGGGAAGGGTTCAGTGTCGATCGTAAGTCTTGCCAAAAGAACTATGTGTCAGGGAAATACTGACCGAAGCAGCTTACCTCTCTGGTCAACTGGTGTATGAAAGTGTGAAAGGCATCCAGGAAGCTGGGGTTACAGCCACAACAAAGCATTTCATTGCAAACGAACAAGAGTTGAACCGAAATCCTATCCGCGAAGTTGCTTCTCTCAGCTCAAACATCGATGACAAAACCATGCACGAGACTTATCTCTGGCCATTTGCCGATGCTGTCAGAGCTGGGACTGGTGCCATCATGTGCAGCTACAACCGGATCAACAACTCGTACGCATCACAGAACAGCAAGCTTTTGAATGGTCTGCTCAAGACCGAGTTGGGGTAAGTGGTTCCAATATACCATTAATATTTTAGTGTCTGACCTGCACAGCTTCGAGGGTTTCGTGGTCACTGATTGGGGTGCTCAACGTAAGTTCATGATCCACATGGAAATCGAAGACGTTTCTAATATCGCTAGACACCGGCATTGCATCTGCACTCGCAGGTCTTGACATGGTCATGCCAAATAGCAGAAACTATTGGGGACCGAATGCAGGCAACTTGACCATTGCCGTCAACAATGGCTCCATGGAAGACTCCAGATTGACAGATATGGCCGTCCGAATCGTGGCGAGCTGGTATCAGATGGGACAAGATGTAAGCCTCACCTACTATATTTATAGCAATGTACTGACCCCGAAAAGGAGGACTTTCCCGAGCTAGGAGTAGGCATGCCTCGCAACATTCTAGCACCCCACGCAATTGTCGATGCCCGAAACCCTGTAGCTTCACCTATTGTGTTAAGAAGTGCATTGGAAGGACACGTCCTCGTCAAGAACGTCAACAACACCTTGCCATTGAACAAGCCAAAAATCATTGGTGTTTTCGGCTACGATGCACCTGCGCCCTCAAGATATAACGTGGGCGCTCAATCTGGTGACACACCAAACAGATGGCAATTCGGATATGACAGTGTTCTCAACTACCTCGGATTTCTTTCTACCACAGCACCAGCTCCTCCGTTTGCAGCTAATGGCACTTTGACCTCCGGAGGTGGAAGTGGTGCTGCCTTGGGAGCGTACATTTCGGCCCCTCTTGATGCTATTCAGCAACAAGCTTATCTTGATGGCACGCAAGTGTACTGGGATACCATTTCTGCCAATCCATTGGTGAATGGTGCTACTGATGCATGCCTTGTGTTCATCAACGCGTTCGCTTCAGAGGGCCCTGACCGCACTGCGTTGTATGGTTAGTCTGCCATGCCAACTGTTTGAGTAGGATATAGGGACTAACAGTCGATAGATGACTACTCCGATGCACTTGTCCAAAACGTTGCCGCAAACTGCAGCAACACGATCGTCACCATCCACAACGCCGGCATTCGACTTATCGACCAATGGATCGAGAACCCCAATGTTACCGCAGTTATCTTCGCACATCTCCCAGGTCAAGACAGCGGTCGCGCAGCAGTGCAAATCTTGTATGGTCTTGAATCTCCTTCCGGAAAGCTCCCATACACTGTTGCAAAGAACGAGTCCGACTACAACGTCCTCAAACCTGATCAACCAACAGGACAGTACCAGCGATTCCCACAGGGTGACTTCATCGAGGGTGTCTACCACGACTACCGAGATTTCGACCGAAAGAACATCACTCCGCGATATGAGTTCGGCTTCGGATTGAGCTACACCACTTTCGAATTTGCTGACTTATCAGTGGCCAAAGCCGACGGAGCGGTGAGCACATACCTGCCACCAGGAAGTAATATCATCGAGGGAGGAGTAGCAAGCTTACACGATGTCCTCGCACGCGTGACAGCAGTTGTGCACAATACCGGCGATGTTGACGCCATGGAAGTGGCTCAGCTATACGTGGGTATCCCTGGTGGGCCAGTGAGACAGTTGAGGGGATTCGAGAAAGTCAGCATCGCGGCGGGAGACAGTGCTACTGTGTCCTTTGATCTTGTGAGGAAGGATCTTTCGGAGTGGAGTGTTGAGGAGCAGAGTTGGGTGTTGCAGGAGGGGAACTATAATGTTTATGTTGGGTCGAGTAGCAGGGATTTGCCACTTACGGGGACTTTGACGTTCTAGACAGGATTTTGAAGGGGGATTGCAGAGGTGATGAAGAGACTTGAATGATTGATGATTGAATGACAAGAGGTGGGCAAGGGGAAATAGTAAAGTACCTTAATCAAGATAATGCTAAATGCTAAAGCTAAAAGTGTTCGAAGATTTCCTCCTCGTGTGTGGGCAAGCAAATCGCAACTACTTCATTCCACCCACTAAAGAGAGAGGCATGCTTTCCATCTTCAACAATGCAGGTAGCTTAGGTCGTGCAATAAAATACACCATGCCCAAGAGTTATGCAGGCGCAAAGCGTGTATTGAATATCTTGGGAAGGCTCAGCTGAGGACATCCGAGTGTAGCTTTAATGGCGCTAAATAAAACATTAACTAAAGTAACAGAGTCCTTTCTGTACACTTCTCGCAACTTTGCAAACAATTACACCTAATTGCCATTTTCTTTCGGAACTGCCGGCCTGGAACAATAACTGACTCGAAAGTGTCATTTTCTTGCGCCTCAGATCTAAGCTCGGGTCCTTTCTGGCCCTTTGGGACTGCTGCTCTTGAACCATAACTCCTCGCTAGAAGTGTCATTTCTCTCAGCAACTCGTATCCAAGTTCGGGTTCTGGGGAATCGCGTAGGGTCAAATTAGAGATGGAGTGACTAACAATGAGCTGGCGAAAGCTTATAAGCACCTACGATCACCTCCGAAATATGTTGCCAGGAAATGGACCGGACGAAAGCGAGATCTAGAAATATAACACTCCCTAATATTAGAGCTTCCGTAGGAAATCCTAGTTGGCCTTAGAAACGACATGAAATTAAGGAAGAAGCTCCGCAGAGTTCGGTCGCTTAACGAAATATACCACCTGAGCTTCGGAGAGTCCTATATCTGAGAAAACGAGACGCTGAGGCATAAACTCTATCCCCGAAAAGAAATCTCGGGGATCCAACACCAAGTGATCTACTTCCACGCGTTTCATGTATTACTTGTCCACTTGGCAACTCGACCCCCAAGAAATGATTGGTCATAGTTCATTGGCAACACGCAGGCATCGAACAAAGAAGAGATGGCGCTCGGCAGAAAAAAAGAGAAGGTGTGGTGTGTGGTGGTGGTGTTGAGGGATTGAGGCTGTGCGGAGAAACAATGTCTGGGCTGGGATGAAAGATCCACGAAACATAGGACGAAGAGCCAAGGGATGACGACGACAAATGGATTCGCACGCAGGCCGCCACATTGAGGGTATGGAGGTACAAGAGGAGAACTTCGAGGAGCAGAACTGTTGATAGTATTATTCGAACCGGAAAGCGCAACAGCATACCAACAACGGAGAGAAGAAGAAGAGAACAGGAGAAGAGAGAAGAGGTTAAACAAGCTATTTATAGAAGCCGAAAGGTTAAGAGAGACATTAGCGAGACTTAAAGGGGAAAGGTGGGGGCCGAGGCAGGACCGTTTGAACTTGCGTTCACAACACCACCGGCAGCTGTGCCGCAGAGCAGCGCATGACAATAACAACCGCAATTCGGTACTTGTATTAATACGACAGTACGGAGTATCAACACCTCGCCCTGCATCTGCCACCATTCACACAATCATCTGCCACCGCAGCCATGAAAGCCATGAAGAGCATGAAGGTGAACCGCATGCTGGGCTCCCTCAAGCGCAAACGTAAGTCCAAGTCGCATCCTCGGACTTAAGCTGGAGCAGAGTGCTGGAGCTGACAATGTATTCAAGCCAGAGATACGGACTCGCAGGACGCGGATATGCATGCGGGACCTGATACTCCAGAAGCAAATGCCGTCAAGAATGTTGTATGTTGTCCATGATGTTCTTGCCGTCGGTGCATTGCATGGCCGGACACTGACAATGCGCCCAGAGACAATTCTGCGAATCTGGAGGACCAAATGGTTCTGTATGTCTTCCTGTGCCCCGGATATATTTCCGATGGCTAATGAGTCTTAGGGTGAAGAGGTCCTCTTCTTACCAGCCATTGTTGAAGCATGCGAATCCTCTCCCGGTGCGGCGAAAGAGGCAGCCTATATAATACGAAAGTACTTGGGAAAGGACAACCTCGCCAGACCATATGTCCAATACAACAGCATCATGCTCATCCGAATTCTGTCGGACAATCCGGGCAAGACGTTCACTAGGAATATGGACACGAAGTTCGTGCTGGCAGTGAAGGAGTTATTACGAGTTGGGCGGGATCCAAGTGTCAAACAGATCTTGATGGAGACGCTTGATACCTTCCTGCGAGACAAGCAAGAGGACGAGGGCTGTGCCATGCTATTAGAGATGTGGAAGAAGGAGAAAGAAAGAATGCAAAAGGTACATGTAAGCCCCCCTCGTCCACTTCCTCCATCCAAAAGCCAACATGCAATCAGGGCACTCCAGGAGCAAGATCAGCGCCAGGTTCCTATCCCCAAGGCGACTCCTCCAACTACTTCGCCCGCAACCACCACACCCGCCGCCTCCCGCCTCCTGCCGAACTCTCCTCCCGCATCGAAGAAGCCCGCACCTCTGCTCAACTTCTCTCCCAAACCGTCCAATCCACGCCCCCATCCGAACTCCTTGTCAACGACCTGGTCCGCGAATTCGCAGATCGCTGTCAATCCGCCTCCCGCTCTGTCCAAGCCTACATGATCGCCGAGAACCCAGCACCAGACAATGACACCATGCTCACCCTCATCGAGACGAACGAGCAGTTGACCAAAGCCATGAACCAACACCAACGCGGTCTCCTATCCGCCCGGAAGGCGATGGGATTGGGAAGTGCGAGTAGCACACCACCAGCACGTACAGATTCCGGCTTCGCGCCCCCTCCAGGCCCACCACCATCTCAAATCCACGCCCCCAAACCAACGCGGAATATCCCTCCGCAAATCCCACCACCAGGCGACTACGCACCAACCGGCCTCTCCGACTCGGACCGCGAAGACAATCCCTTCGCAGACCCCAAGGAGAGCCGCGCCCCTAGGCCCTCCCAAAGCCCGCCCTTCCCGAAAGACCAGCCAAATAATCTGACCGGACAGTTCAATGATAGACTTGGCATTGAACCGTACCATCCTGGCTATAAGGAGACGCCGAGCTATGTAGGACGACAGGAGAGCAGTATGGGGAAGACGAGTATGCATGCTGCGGGCTCTCCGGTGGAAGAAGAGCCAGAGTCGAGTCGCAGTAGGAGACCTGACGGTGAGGCTGCGTATGGGGTACAGCCTCAGACGAAGGCCCCGGTATATAGGTACTAGCCTGCAAGATCTTTTCCCGGGGGGGTTGCGTCGATGTTGATGGTTGCGTAGTCTAGGTTAGCGAGAGGGAAAGGGAGGACGAGGAGCAGCTCCTCGTCCCGCTCGACGGGCAGGCAGCATTTGTTTGATACCAATTTTAATCCACTCTCCCCCTTTCCTGCCGAATGAGAAGCCTTTCCCTCCGCCTGAGCAAAAGTCCAGTGCATCTCCCAACCGCGGCCCGCGAAAACGTAAGGAGAAGGCGGGGAGCCAGGTTTGCGTTGCAACGAACAGGAAGGCAGGCTCAAAGCAGACTGCGGGAGAGGGATCCAGTTCGCGACGCTCAGGAGAGTCACTTGGATCGATATCATCTCCAGGCCGGCCCAGGAAGAGGTACAGTACAGTACTAGATACACTGTTGAATCATGAGGGGAAAGAGCGGTCTCGTGTGCGACGGTGATGTCGACGTTAGGACGGCCAAACGAGATTAACTTGGATTGATATATTCTGTCCGTGGTGTTTTCCTGGTATCTCGTTGATTTATCATGGGATTCCATCGTTCAAAAGTAACGGATTAGCTGTCCGCTTTATGCACACGTAGAGAACATTATCAGACACAAAATTCAGATGCAAGTAGACTTTGGGGGATCACATTCATTCATCTCTTCTTCGTTTCCTCCAACTACCACCCTCGAACACCATACACTCCCCTAATTTGATGACCCAGATGCCCGTCAATGCATCACTTGACACATATCGAGAACCACCTGGAATCCGTACAATTCACGTCCTCCTTTCATTCTTCATCCACTGCGTGGCGTCGTCGCAACCCCTCGACTCCGCGAACTCCTCTAACCCTTCGCTCAAAGTGTGCCACCTACCACCCACCGAACCCACAAAGGACCCAAATCGGTCGTTCAATGCGTGTCGTATACAGAACAAATTTCCTTACTTCCATTTCTAGAGCGCAAGGATTACATGATTTTCCGGTGGTGAGGCGTTGCGTGGCTTTCCGTTCTTCGTAACAACTTCTAGGTAGATCAATCCTAAAATGTTGGTCGAATAGTGGTAAATGAAATATGGTGCAATAAAAGGGGTATTGGCGCGGGGCGAAAAGGGGTCTGTCTTTCGGGGGGTTTTGTACAATGGTGTTGTGGTAGTTGGTGCTATGCTTGTCGTATTGGTGGGAAATGTCCAGTATTCGTTTCGATCCTCAGTCGACTTCGCCGGAATCTGAGCCTGGTAATTGAGGTGTGGTAAATAGACAGCGGGTGTTGATTGATTATGAGTGATGTGGATAGTAGAAATGCCGCCGGTCGAGGACAAGACCCCTCTTTGACCGGTCGTGGAAAGATGTGAATGTGAAAAGCGATCAGAGGTCCCCGTGAACCCTATATGTAGACTTAATTGCGCCAGCCCTAAAGGGACAGACATCAAAGGTGATAATCCGAGACGCAAAAGTGAGAGGAAGGGCCCTTCAAGTTTGTTGAATCCCCTGAGTACCGCCAATTTGTCGCTTAACTTGCTCTCGTGCCCACCGAGCAGTATCGATGGTTCGGGTCTGGAATTCTCTATTTTGTCTGGTGTCTCTGATCATGACAGTCAACCATTCAGCGCGGTAGAAGCTGGAAAACTCGCCATTTGGGAAAGCTTCTGCTAAATCACCGATGACACCCATGCTAGATCTCATCAAGGCATCGCTTCGGTTTTGGTCAAGGGATATCGTGTTGAGCAATGTGAAGATAGAGTCCACGTATGGTTGAAGCAGACCAGCTAGGTAACCGTTAGTGAATTTCATCAGATGATAAAAAGATCTTCACTTACTCTTCCCTCCGGACTTCATTGCACCAATGATACCACCCCAGGCATCCATGATACCCTCGCGGAGAGAAATGACGTAGTCAAACATCTCATACGATCCATCTGGGTTGGCTTGGACGCCGGCAGCTTGTTGCAGAACCTGGGCGACAACCGAAAGGTAGGTCTCAAATGCACCGCCAATGGCACCAGCGATATCGCCGAAACACTGGATAATTGCGGGCTTGAATTGATTGGCAAGCGCTGTGCTCTGTAGAAAATTTAGCTGTTGTGCATAGGATGGAAATTATTATGCAAACGGCCGGAATCAGATTGCTTAGTGGAACGAGAATCACTTACCCTTAAATTGTTCAGTAGATAGTTCATAAATGTATCGCAATATGGCTGGCATAGAGGACCCAATGAGCGAGTGATGTCGCTGACAAGCCCAATTGCCATCGAGCACAGAGCAGGCTCCTCCTGGTTGCCAAGCGCGTTGTACAGGTATGGCGAGAAGGCTTCCATATAGGAGGAGAAAGCCTCTTCCAGGGCGTTTGCTAGTCCGCTAACAGTAGCGAAGACTGCATCGGGGACGATTGATTTTGGGCCAGCACTAGCCAAGATTTGCAGCATCACAGTCATAATGCGGTTTGCTTGAGGCTCAATCTCCTTCTCGAGACGCTGGATGATAGCCAAGAGGACGGTACACAAGCTGGTCTGCATCTCTTGAAGAATGATCTTATCCTCAACACTGACAACCTGAGCTTGGAGAGGGAGCGTATCCTCAAGACGCTTGATGACGACGTCCGAAAGCGAACCGACCGCGGACAAGCTGTCATTTGCAGCATTCTGGACGAAAGTGTTAAGAACCTCATATGCAGCTGTTCGTAATTGGTTGTCAGCATCGCCACGCTCTGTAACTTGAAGGAGTCGGGAAATGCTCTCATTGAAGTGAGGCGTGAGAGGGTTTACTTGGCAGCCAATCTCGCCAGAGAAACGTTCCGCAAGATTCATCAGAGCCCAACAACACGAGCCTGCCATCTTAGGGCTACTAGCAAGACCTTCGAAAAGAGATGCAATGAGCTTTGGTAGGTGGGTAGCAGGATCAATGGCTTCCGAGCAAGCCTCAGTGATACGTCCCAAGGCATATGCGGTTGAATCCTTTACATGAATGACCGAGTCGTCCATCATGCTGATAATGACTGGGAGAGCTTGCTTGACGATTGGCTCAATGGTCTTCTCGTCAGGGCCTTCCATGATGGCTCCGAAGGCGGAGACAGCCGCATCTCTATTGTGCCAGTCCTCTGATCTCAAGTTGGCCTCAACGAAAGTGAGCACTGGTGTGATGACAGCTCCCGCCACAGCCTGGGAATAGAGTTGCAGACATTGGTATGCGGCACGAGAAATGTTATATTCATCATCACTGGCATCCTCATCTTGCTTGGTCAGAAGTTGCAGCAGGACTGGAACAACTTCGTTCGTGGCAACGGCACAGAATTGATAGAAATGACGCATCTGTTCTGGTCTGTCAGCCTGTGCATTGTCGTCCTCGATCGCAATCTCCTCCTCGCAGACCGTACTCCAGAACTCAACGGCGAGCTTGGCGACGTCTTCCTCCTCGCTCTTCATGCCCATGATGGTGAGACCGAACAATGCCTTCTCCATATAGAAGCGCATGAGATCGTAGTACAAGGACATAATTCTGTTCAAGCATCCAAAAGCACCCTGTTGTATCCGAGAATCAGGAGCTTGTGTAGCCTCGCAGATGACCTGCATGATGTAATTTCGCTCGCCCTCATTCTTGAAGTTGCTGTCGACAAACTCAAGAGAGTCGCCAAGAGCGTAGATAGCTGCAAGCCGGACCTCTGGATTTGTCTCCTCCTTTCGCGCGCCCTGCACAACAGCAGTCAAAATGGCGTTCGAATGCTGAATAAGACTACCTCTTAGTTCGGCATCTTGACTCTCACAGATAAATCCAATAGTGGTCAAAGAAGCTTGTTTCAGGTGATCTGTGCCCTCTCCAACATTTCGGACCAAACTGGACATCAGCTCTGGCCATTGGTCTCGTGGAAGCTCAATAGCAGCGATAGCCGCAACGACTTGCGCGGCGGCTTGTCCGGCTTGTGCGGTGCTTGAAGCAAGAGCTTGGAGGGTGGAGTCCTTAATACGCTTCTTCGTATCTGCCTCCTGCTGGATCCATTTTTCCTGTAGATCGTGTAGTCGAGCATATTCGCGCGCAGTGAAAGCGTTCTTCAAGGCGATACCTGCCGCAGCACGAACAGGACCTTGTGCCGCTTCATTCGCTAGTTCTTGGACGAGAGTGACAAGGTATCCGGACTATGGCGGTCAATTAGCATTTGTTGTATGCAAGAGGCGGAAATGCGGTCAAGGCAGCGGGGACTTACGAAATTGCTCTCGGCGGCTTGTGTAAGTTGCTGCTCAGCGGCATTTCGCGTCGTAGCGTCTATATCGCATTAGTGATTTCGGTCTATTTATCTACAAGTTAACTTGGAGACTGGGTCGTCGCGGCTAACCTGGGGAGAAGGTGTTCAAAAGCACCGAATTGACGTCCATGGTGGCAACTCGCAGCCGGTGCGCCGTGTGTTCTGTGTGATTTTGTGTGGTAGTACTAAATCCCCTGAAGATAGTCAGTATTCACCGAGGGTATATGAAGGGTGGCTAAAACTGAGAAGACGAACTTGAAGGAGAATGTTGGTTGCACGTTGTACTGAGGGCCTTGGGTATCGCGCTTTCAGAAGCAAAAATCCGCCCGTTATTGGTAACCTTAGCACAGGTCGGATGTTTGTGGTTATTATGCAGAGGCAAGAACCCGGATTCCTTTCAGATGAAGAAGTGAAAGGCGCTGTTCATCTGGTAAAGGAGTGTCAAAAGGCGTGTTTTTTTTTGGTAGAGTTTGCAGATCAAATTGCTTGTTGATTTCTTCCCACATTCGATGTCCTTCCTTGAGAAGAAGGCAGATGCGCTAGGTGGATCTAGTTTAGCGCCATCTACTAATAATCTAACACCTCTCAAAGCAGCATCACAGGTAACGGGTAGAACGCCACTTGAATTTGGGGTTGTGATATGACAATTTGGACGAATGAAATGAATAACCGACAATATCTGGTTAGAGGACATGATGTCAATTCAACATTCACGCTTAAACCATCTTCTTTATCCCCAAGAGAGCGGCTGACTATTGGCAGTTTTATCATGGGACGCCGCTTTTCAATTTGCCTAGCACTCCGAAGATGGGTGGTCACATGACCAGTATTTCACGAGCCCTCACAGAGAGATCTTTAACCCGTCTCTTGTTGGATATGTTTATCGTTCATATTACATATCAAAATTACAGCTTACTTTTCACATCCAAGCGTCATAGATGCAACCCAAAATAGCTAAAGAAGAGAGAACAAGCTGAAACCACCTAGTATCCAAACGATACTTGAGCTACTAACTCGCGTGGCGCTAAACCAGGTCACATGATCTAGAATCATGCGCCTGATTGCTGACACCACTCCCCGCTACGTAGGTATATCACATACCATTCGCTTTTGCCTCCAAAACACCAATCGCATCAGTCACATCCGGACCGCTCTTTGGAGTACCATTTGGTTTGGGAACAGCAATACCACTATTGCTCTTGGGGCTGCCGTTGAGATCTAAATCTTGACTCCTCGACCCGCCGTGTTTACCTCGGAATAATAAAGGGGTGTTTGGTCGGGTTGTGATAAACTAAGGTGGGTTAGCAGCTGAATTCAAGGACAGGGGAAAGAGAGCACCCACATTACTTGCAGCGCTCAATAATGCAATCAAAGAACTCTGAACCACATCCTCATGAACACCGACACCCCAAACCTTTTGTGTTGATCCCGCTGCTGTACATTCAACGTAGGAAGCGGCCTTCGAATCTCGACCAGAACCAATCGAGTGCTCTTTGTAATCTGCGACATCTAACTCAATACCCACCGACGACAAGGCGTTGGCTAAACTCGAAATCGGACCGTTGCCAGTTCCTGTGAGCGGATATTCTTTTCCATCGACAGAAATGACGCCCTCAAAGATTCTCTTGAGATTCTTTGTATCTTGTGTCTTACCGGGTGCTGGAGGTGCTGGAGACATCGAGCGATCGGCCTTGATGCTGTAATCAACCAAAGTAAATTGTGGATTCTGCTTGAGGAAATATGTCTGCTCGAAGAGATCCTGAATCTCATTCGATAAGAGCTCACGGCCAACTTCATCTGCATGTTTCTGTACGATCATACTGAACGCAACTTGTAAACCACGTGGTAAATCGAGCTCGAGATTTCGGAGAATGATCCAAGCTGCTCCACCCTTCCCACTTTGCGAGTTGACACGAATGATAGCCTCATAGGTACGACCAATATCTTGAGGATCGAGGGGGAGGTAAGGAAGCTGCCATTTGTTGTCGTCCGTAGCACCCTCCTTCTTTCGCACCTGGAACCCTTTTTTGATGGCATCCTGGTGGGAACCGCTAAAGGCGCAGACAACGAGAGATCCGCCATAAGGTGCTCGAGGATGGACCGGAATTTTGTTGCTAACCTCCACCACATCAATGACCCGATTCAAATCTGAAAAGTCGATGTTTGGGTGAATTCCTTGCGTGTAGAGATTCAAGGCCAACGTGACGAGATCAACATTTCCAGTTCTTTCTCCGTTACCAAAAAGGCATCCCTCAACTCGGTCTGCGCCGGCCATTTGTGCTAATTCTGCTGCCGCAACTGCGCACCCTCTGTCATTATGTGGATGAAGAGAAACGCAAATCTTTTCTCGTTCTGTCATAGACCTGCAGAAGTACTCGATCTGATCGGCATAAACATTTGGCGTCGACATCTCAACCGTGGCTGGAAGATTGAAAATAATTGGGTTCTCGACCGTTGGTTCCCATGCCTCCTTGACAGCTTCGCATATCATTATCGCAAATTCTGGACTTGTGTCTGAAAATGTTTCGGGACTGAACTCAAAAGCCCATTCTGTACCAGCTTGCGCAGGGTCATCCTTCGTAATGGATCGTGCGTATTTTGTACACCTGACTGCCAATTCCAAATTCTCATCCTCTGTCATACCAAAGACTATCCGCCGGAAACATTCACTCGTAGCAATGTATATATGTAGAAGTGCTTTCTTTGCGCCCTTGAGGGATTCGACGGTGCGCTTGATGAGTTCTTCTCGGCATGGCGAAAGTACTTGAAGCCATACGTCGTCCGGCACCGCCCCTGGGGTCTCGACAAGTCTCCTGGTGAAGTCGAAATCGGTTTGCGATGCTGATGGGAAGGACACCTCTATTTCTTTGTACCCAAGCTCAACCAACATCTTAAAGTATTTCCATTTCTGCTCGCCGTCCTGAAGTCGTACGCGTTAGCACTCGCAATCACCCTTGATCTTCTACCATCTCTGACATACCATAGGATCTACCAAACTCTGGTTTCCATCGCGCAAGTCGGTCGAGAGCCATCGCGGAGGCTTGTCAATTGTTTTCGAGGGCCATTGTCTGTCTGGGAGCCGGAGGGGCTGAAATGGTTTGTATTTCTTCGAAGGATCCTTGAGCCTAAGTGTCTTGCAATCAGTATGCCTTTCCTCCGTGTGACGAGAGGCGAAGGGCTTCATACATGGGCATCTTGAAAGAGGGGTCGTTTCTTGCAAATAGATGCAGGTACAGGATTTACTTTTGTGGAGGGATTATATTTTCGTGACAAAGCAGTGAGCACAATGAATCTCAGTAGGTCCAGGGCATAGAACCATTCGAATGGAACTTTGTGTATGTTCTTCACGTTATGTTCTCTGGTCCTACAATTGAGTCACTCGGTCAAATTTGTTTTCTGCGGGGCAACATAGCGGGGAAATCGGCATCATCCTTAAAAAAGATCTGGAGTACAAGTAACCTTACAGTAGGCGGCGCTCGGACCATAAAACGTGACTACTTTAAAAATACTTTGTAATACTACGTAACACACCCATTTTTATACTCCGAATTTAGTATCCACAAGTAGCTAGGCAGCAGGCCCTAACCACGTGATTTAACCACGTGATCTTAACTGGCCTAACCCCACCTGTAGCATGATATTATCAACCATATTAACTACTACTCTTGTGTATTCTACCCCTATTACACTAGCTACACTCTTCGCAGATTACAAGAGCCCTATTATCAATCCTTTTAAGATGTCTCGCCAATTACAGCTCCTTAGGTTACCTCATGATCTCGCCACATACCGGCGTCGTGTTTTTGCTTTGGAGGGCGGCGTCCCTTTTATTACAACTCGAGCGAACCATGACGCTTACTAGACATACCTATCAAACGTTTGGAGTTAGAAAGGAATACGCCGAGTTTGTAAATAGGGTGTCATTACATTACAGAGTACTGGAATTGTCGACTATAGCGAGAGCCTGATACGCCAACTCTTTATCGATCGAACCACCGATCATAATATCTCGAGGCGTGAGCATGCCCGGACAGAGTGCTCCTTTCGGATCAAACTACAGTTCGATAATAATAATCAACGGGTAGTTTACACGGCAATTAAGGACTCTAGAATACATACATATATTCTAGATGAAAGCGATTAATATCGTATTAACGATAGAGTTAAGGATATAGTTATATCCGAGCTTAACAAGGGCTATAGTGCTACTACTATTACGAGCGTATTCCTCTCTCGTGGAATTAATAGCGCCTATAAGTCCTTGGTACTAGTAGGAGGCTAGTATTTAGATCCGGCGGTCGTATAAGGCTAGAAACAAAAACTTAAGACCTCTGTTTCACTACCAGATCAACGCAAAATCCGAGTCGATGTGTCATTAATCGAAGAACTTAAGGACGCTCTAGGCAGGTGTACGAATCTGGGCCTCCGCGGCGAGACATTTAAGCAAATCGGTCTAGCTAGTGAGAAGGTCCTAGGAATTGTATAGGCTTCTAACCAGAGGCTTATCACCCTTGCGAGTCGTAGATATCTCACGCTTTTCGATTCAAGTTATCCTAGCCGACAACTTCAAGCTTGTAGAGCAACGCCAAATGGAGGAATCACAAGCTATCCTCCAACTTGATTCCTAGAGCGAATGTAACTATATGGGATTCCGAAAATGGAACCTGCCTTACGGGCATATACTAGAGATGTGGATTTCATCTAGCGAACCTTTCGAGCCTAATTGGCATAAATACGCCGCTATGTTCAACGATAATTAACGCTTCGAAATATACGAAAATCGGAACTTGGCGATTACTTAGATCGAGGCTAGCGACGATTCGTAAGGCGAAAACAATATAAATCGGATGCTAGCTCGCTCTAAATTCGATGTGGATGAAACTTCGAACAAGATCAAGGATAGGCGCTATTTCATCGAAGATAAATCAGTATATTAGGCATGCCAATTACAAATGGGGAACGTATTATGAGGGCTTACAATCGCTATTACGCCGAGGTAGTACGCGCTATCGAAATGTTTGAAATCGATCATTTACTCGGTCAATATATCTTATTTGACGCTGGTATTATCCAAGAAGGATATGAAGGTAGGGTAATTGACTTAGAATACTAGTTATAAGGAGTCGTGGTACATTCGGTTGGGATAGAGGGAGTCGGAGGCGTATTAGCGTATTATTGTTATTATTTCATAAATTTAAAAACACCACTACCAAAATGAGTATGGATGCCCCATATAGTCGCGTCGTTTGTTTACAGTGGATACTACCTCCTATTTCAGACCGTGCGACTAACCATGGGCATAGTATATTATGGGGAATGTTAAGAGCGGTGGCTTCATTTCGCCTCAAACTTAAATGTCGGTTGAAGGTCGGTAACGAAGTAAGGTTACTGTACTTAGAGATGGCTGTTCCCCGTAGCTTCTATTCCTAATTTCACTGCTGGCAACCAGCCTTGAGAGGTCAATAACTAACTAACCACTGACCACAGACAGGTTTCTCTTACAAATGTATAATGCTTGACGTATACAATCACGACTTCTAATATTATAGCCCCAAGTCGACTAACCCAACGCTCCGTCGGTACCCGGTAAAACACTTTCCTTCATCTGTCCCCAAAATCATCGTTTCGCTTACCGCGTCTCAAGGCTTTCTTAGACACATTTCCCTCAGGTAGGGTGGTTAGATACTCCTAGAATCGTGTCGACATCTTCACAACTTGGTCCAAGTGCTCGATCCGAATCTCAACCTCCGTGGACTTTTCTTCGGTCGCCTGATATTCTGCGATTTCTACGACCGTCGGGAATGCTGGGAGATGGTCAGAACTGCAACTCTGATAGAGGATAGAACTTGCCATTCCTGATCTCCCGACCATTCCATTCCACCCTCCTCAGATCCTCGTCTTTCTCGATGTATTTGTTAAGATCGTAAGGAACCTTGATATCCTTCCTTTGGCTTAGGCTCTTTTCTTGTAGCAATTGAATCTTCTATTTTAGCGACAATAGCGATACCAATCCAAACGATATCAATCTAGATGATAGGGAGCAAGGGGAAACACCACTATTTCTAGAATTAAAAGAGTAAAACCGCGGGACTGGCAAACGGTCAAGGTTCCCCTGAAATGACAGGATTTTTATATTTGGTAACGAATCTGGTCACCGACATTGAGTGATCGCCATTATTGGCAAGAAATTGAGGTGGTGTGTAGTAGCAATGCAGCGAAGGGCCCCCAAAATATGCTACTACGAATGAAAACATCAGTTATTAAAATTTGTACAATATTGCCAGGCACCATGGATTAAACTGTGCCTTCTCATTCGTCTACGTTTGCACACCGTCTGTAAGAAAGGGGCAGGTCGCTGACAAGTATACTCTGGGCTTGATTGATCTGAACCGCTTCCATAACCTTACGTAATGTAGGGATTCTATAAGGTTAATCTTCTTAATTCAAGCACCAAGCTCTAGAGAACAAGCTAAGAAACGATGCGAGAAGCCAGGGAAGAAGTGTCAGAATGTACCAGGACCTTGACAACTCCTTCAAGCTTGGTAGAAGCTTCTCTCACAAGAGCAATCAACCAGAATGGACCAGCAATAATCGATTTTGACGAGGAAGCCCTGTGAGTCTCCAACCGGGCCTAGACTGATTCAAGCCTGTTGCTTACGAACCTCTAGCCAGCTTCTGGTGATAGAACGGGATGCACTTGCTACCGCATGGAGTTTGCTCAAAGAGGACCTAGTCGAAGAGGGTAAAGATGACAGCATCATGGGACCGGCCCCAGAAACCTTCGAGTCTGTCATCGCCACAGCGGCGGATGCGAAGACTGAGATGAACAGTCGTAAGAGGCTAGGCGGCGGACAACCAAGAGATTACTATGACAAGCTCTGCCAGAAGGCCCACCAACATAAGAGCGTTTTTTCGATTTTCCCAAACACAGACAAATATGCTTCGGTATTTTGTGGCAGCATCAAGACGCTGATAAAGGCAAAGAGATCTTCGGCAACACATTCCAAGTTCCTTTGGCTGACGTTGTACTTAGGCCTCAGTCAATTATATCCAAATTTCAGAGGGGCTATCGAAGGCCTTCGATGAAATTACAGAGCTTGTCGACTTCGCCAAGAGGCGGGATTAGTGTAGCGGTAAGATTTTTCTTTCTTCATGTATCTGAAATCTAAGAACTCTAGGCGATAGACTATAATAGGAGCGGGGACTTTTGTTCTTTTTTATTTTTAATTTATTTAATATGCTCGGTTTGCCTCGTGGATAGGCTTTGCCTTCCAACAGTAAGTAAAATAGCTTGTTTCGGCTATAGCCACGGGTTGGATATAATACACCTCTAGATTATAGTAATATTATTAATACCACGGAATAGCCGAACTTTATAGGATCCCATCAAATTTAATTACTCCTTACTAAATGTTAGAATTTAGCATGATTTTAGCACAGCAGTTCTAGTATAAAATTCCATCCGAACCTATCGTCGAGGCAAGCCACTTTACTTAGGAAGCCAGCCGTCTTGCGTATCCCGAGTATATGACAAAGCTCATATCACCGAGTATGATATTAGATTAGATTATATTTCGATTTATTCGACTTGTAATTTAAAAGATACCATGACCCCCGCGACAACAACCCCATCCTCGACAACAACCGCCCTCCCCTCAAGCACACCTCCCCACCCTCTCCGTATCCAACCACCCCCAGAAACCACCAGTCAACCCTTCCTCCATTTTTCCCGCCACAAAACCACAAGCTCCGCACTCGTGTTCTATCATCCATAAGTAGCAAGTGTTCGACGCCCTCCAAGCCCACGAAAACCTCGTTCCGGCGAAGGAACCCATACGAATCCATAGAGCTTGCCCTCTTTGCCATTGGAAGACACTTGGCTCTGATATGAGATGATCGGCACCTGGGGAGGGAGGAGTAGCTAAACACATCATGGCATTGTGGTATTAATCTATCAAGCTCGATCTAGTCGCAATCCGAAGCGGGCTCATCAAAGCTCATCGGAAAATCATCGCCTATACCATGAATCGGAACCTCATCAAATCCCAACCAACACCCACACCTTCCACTTCCCTCGCTTACATCACAACCTTCCCAAAGCAACTATCCGGCAACTCCTCCCTCTTCATGATCCCCAACTCCACAACATCAGCCCAGAAGAAATGCGCCCGATCCTGCGCATACGCAAGGTAATCGAACTCATCTTCCTCCTCCTCCTCACCTGCATCCTGCTCATTCTCGCCATCAACGCTTGCAACACTATCCACGCTGTCACTTCTCTCAAGGCCTTGTTGCTCCGGAGCTTTGACTTGCTCGGCATGGTCAGCTTCAGGCCCCCTATCAGAGGAAGACAGGGAGGTCTTGATGCCAGCTTTGACCTCGTGGACGAAATCTCTGATCGCGGTGCGAGAAGATGCATGTCCCCGGTCTTCTGTTACAGTGGAAGGACTAGACGCGCCTTCATCTCTATTCTTCTTCTCGTCCAGCTCTGGCACTTTAGCTTGCACGATACCCCATGCTACCCATTGCGCGGAATTCGCAAGTCGCCAAATGCGCGTCTCGTCGAGGAGGTGGGCGACTTGTCGCTCGGTTTCTGCCTCTCGCCTCTTTTCCTCTTCAACGAAGGAGGCGCTATCCTCAAGCTTCAAGCTCAACGAGGATGAGCTGCCAACACTGCTTCCTGGACGTGGGAAGTATGGCGAGGCATTGTCATCATTGAGACCTTTGATGCTAGTGCTAGGACCTCCAGGTGCTCGGGAGTCAAGGAGGAATTCATTGACACCGCCACGCATGCCAGAAGTGGTACTGTCCATAGGGAGCAACTTCGGCGTCGCGGAAGCACGAGGATTAAACTGTGGCCGATGATTGACATACGAGCGTATGAAGTTGCATTGTTGCTCAAGAGTTGGATACCGGTCCGTCGAACATGCCCAAGGCTTCAAGGCATCGTGGTAATTGTAGCACCATTCTGTGAAGTGATTGGCAAACTCGAGACCTGGTGTATTGGCCGAGGCGTATTCAAAGTCAATAACGATCAACTGTTTATGGTGATTTGCTGGCAACAAGAGTGGTGAAGGTGGTGGGGCCGAGCCGTCTGAAGAAGTAGTTGGTGGTTGTGGAGGGATCATGCGGAGGATGTTGCCATATTGCGTCTGCACTTCGTCAGTCAATCGATCCCCAGTCTTCGACAGGGGGACATACATCATTATGGGCAAACACCAACCGGCTCTCCACACCCCCTTTCTTCTTGTAGTACGCCTCTAGCCACTTTCGATACTTATCCAGAGCGCCCTTGAACACCTTCCACTCGACTCCACAAACCAACCCTCTTTCCCGCCAGCTCTCTCCCTTGCCTGCTCTCTTGCTCAAGATCTCCTCGTCAAGATATGTGATTACTTCTTCGCAACGGTCCACCCATTTATCCCAATTGCGCCAAACGAACGGTCCCTCCTCGCGCTCGCGATCAAGGAGATCAATCCCGTCATGTAACTCTCGCATCCGCTTAGCGATTTGCTTGCTCGTGTCTCGGACTCTCAGATCCTCGGCCTTCAGCGTCGTGGCATCAAAATACTCCTCGAATCGTCCATTGGTAAACGTGCCCAGCATCCTGGGACCGATCTTCTTGCGTGCCAACCGCTTCAGGATAGCCAACTCATTCTCCCGATCGATCAAATGCTCGACCTGAGGACCGTAAATACGTAGCAGAATCTTAGGGGGAGGTTTCGGGTTCTGAGGTTTCCCACTGGAGCTCGTAGATGGCGGAAGTTCCTTTGGTGGTGACACGACGTAAACGGCATTCGTCAACGCACCGCTCAATCGCTGGACTTCGATCTCCCCACCTCTCTCTCGAGGAACACGTCTCCATCCCTTCAGTCGCAGCGTGTGTGCCAATCTCACAATCTCGCTCTTGAACTCAAGCCAGTATTTCCGCTCCTTCTCGGCGCGTTTCGAAGTACCCATCGGAAGGGGGCTATCGCTCGACTCGACACTTGCTCCACCGCCTGGATAGCTGATCGTCTTGCTATTGTCCAACACCACATCACACGATGGCACGACCACATCTCCATCCTGATACTCTGTGTCCGAACTCTGACCGCCGAGCTTCCTCGAAGATCCCCTGCGTCGTCCCAGCACGCTTGGCCGTCTCGATACCACGGTCGGAGAATGCGCGCCCATTGGCAACCCATCCATTCCAAACGAGCTCATATTGTCCTCGATAATGCGCTGAAGACGATCCAGAGAAATGGCGCTTGAATCCGAGCTCATGCTCGAGGTTCGAGGACGCGACATCGAACTGGCGCTGCTCTCAGCCACTGCACCTTCCTGACTGGCACTCGCAGAAGACTCCCCTTTCTCGCCATGTCTCTTCTTGTGCCTGCGCGCACTTTTTGCTTTCTCTGTCTCTAACCAACCGAAGATATCGGAGAGGAGCTTCTCGGTAGGATGTTGTCCGTGGTCGTGTCGATGTTGTCTGCTCTCATCCCCGCTACACCCATGCCCATGGGTAACGCCCCTCAGCGAACTATCCGACTCGTCGACACTACTCTGGCTAGCAAGACTCAATCTGCTCGAGTTATTGCTGGTCGTATTCGGACGGCCACTCAATCGCTTGCTACTGATACTAGTAGGAAACTGTTTGATCCTCTGTCCTTCTCCAAGCTCCTCCGTGATTTCAAGGGGAGGAATTGGTTCTGGTTCGCCCTCCGCGATTGAGACCACTGTGATCCTCAAAATCTGGTTAGCAGGTGGTTTCTTTTGCAGACAGAGAGGGGTTAAAGTTCGTTTCTCTTGCGTCCCATCATCTTTTTCTTCGGTGGCAGTGTGTAAGGTTAGAGGACCACGAGATATGACCCCGCACCACATCACGACAGAGGGACCTTCTCGCGGCGTGCCAGAGCCAGCCCTACACCTCATCGCATACAAGGAAAGCCGTATCACATACCCTTTGGGCCACTTCGCGGACTCATTGCCATCTCTTCACTCTCCTCACTCTTCAGCGCAGGACGCAGTGGCAGGCTCTCGTTGGGAGTCATGCTGGGCTTCGTTCCTGTCGACACTTTTGGCCGCCTTGATTGCTGCTGGTCCAGTGGAGTGATGTTGATAGGGAGTAGATAGGATAGGATTGGAGATCGGCACACTTAATTCCACCGGGCCCTACATGGAATTGGAAGCTCTGTGCATATCGTGAGGCCCTAACCCTGGTTGGCAGCTGTAAGAAGACTAAGACGAGGAGGAAGAAGTCGGGGATGCTCTTGCAACAATATTATACCTAGCGGGGCAGACCGCCCACGTGCTATGTCGTAGTGGGGTGGTTCGCCTCTTGGTCTGATTCGATACCCTTCGTGTAAAGTAGAAGGCTCCCTGTTGATTGGATCAAAGGGGTTCCATGGCTCTTCTATGACATAAGGATGATTTCTGTTGTGATCAAGTGTTGCCATCAAGCGATGGCTATCGGGTGTTTCTATGTTGATACCTTTGTCCAAGTAGCTACAGAGTATATTGTATTGCCTGGTCCCAAATCCTGGTAAATCAAAGACCGGTTCCAATTAAGCGATCAGTCAACTACGAAGGTCCGATAGCACGATGACATAGCTGTGGCGGTGTTGCTGTCCAATCGATAACCCCACTTCCTTCGTACATTACTACGTACAAGGGGTATTGATTGTAACTGCAGGGATATCGCCACAGTAGCTCAAAATCACCTGTTCTAGTCAGATGTTCAGGCTACTTTAAAGAGTCAGCTTTTCCCACTCTTATTTTGACAGTATCAATGAATATTCCTACTCCATAAACACCGCACAATGCTTCTAGAGATAACAGACTACGTATACAGACTTTATACTATGACGTAGGCTAGTCTGTAGATGATATCCTCCTTTCTAATGTAGGAATTACGCGCCGGCAAGTCTATTATGCTCTTAGTAATAGACCTACTCCTTAACACTCTACTGGTAGACACGTCCTCCTTGACACACCTCACCGCAAGCACCTTGTCAAATGGGTCACTCAATCCTCTTTTACACGCGAAATCCCTTGGGCAGAGCTT
>MU251669.1:0-44365 GCA_019669835.1 Amylocarpus encephaloides
AAGTCTATTCTTTCTATCTTATAGATAGTATTAGAGTCTACTTAAAGATATTAAATTATTAGAGGTAGATAATAGAGACTCTCTAATTACTAAAGCTAATTAAATTATACGAAAACTAAAAGAGGTAAGAGAGTAGGCGTAAGCGGTAATAATAGTAGTCTATGAAGTCTAGGAGTAGACGACTAATTAGAAGCGCGACTAGGTATCTAACTACTAGGTAGAGGATAAGATATAACTTAGTCTAGAGAATATTAAAATAGACAGGCCCTATAAGAAGCTAGATACTAGGTATACGAAGTTTATAGTTCTAGAGATCGTTAGATCTTATAGCTACCGCCTAAATATACTATTAGATATATATAATATATTTTATACTAGACTTCTACGACCTATATATATAACGCCGCTACTAGGATAGGTTATCGAAGAAAGTCAGCCTCCCGTAATACTAGTCGATAACATAGAAGAGTACGAGGTGAAGCGTATACTTAAGTAGAAGAAAGCTCCTAGAAGGGGTAATTAATAGAAGTACCTAGTTAAGTAGGTCGGTTATAGACATCCGACTTAGGAGCCAGAATCGGCAATGGAGGGTACTACCGCCCTAGTTAAATGGAAGGAGTATACGGCTAGGCGAAAGCGAAGGAAAGAAGGGGGGTAATGTAAGGGTTAGGACCCTAGGGTGTGCTCGGGCTAAAAGCTCTCGCTAAGTACTGACTCTCGCTAAGCACAGACTCTCGCTAAGCACAGACTCTCGCTAAGCACGGACTCTCGCTAAGCACGGACTCTCGCTAAGCACGGACTCTCGCTAAGCACGGACTCTCGCTAAGCACGGACTCTCGCTAAGCACGGACTCTCGCTAAGCACTAGCCACGAGTGGAATTCGATTCAGTTCGACGCCACCCTATCCTATTACTTCCAGAAGGTTCTAGTTACCTCTTCTTATGTATATAAGACCCCGTAGGAGCTGCGCTTATACGAGCTCTCTACGCACTTCTTAATTGAATTTCAGAAACCATTCCTTTTGAGTTATTCGAGGTCTGGCCTCTCACACTAAATTCTAGATAAACTATCTATTTAACGAGAGTGTCTAATCCTTTTCTTTATACTTATCTTAGTAACTACTTTTTAAGAGGCTACTATTTTAGGCGGGTAGGGCTAAGTTTCTGTGTTTATACGCCTATAACTAGACTCTTGATTACGTGAACCCTCTTTTAGAGGGTGTTTGCGATCGCCCACCTACGAAGGAGTCTCATTTCCTTGGGAACTTCTAGTTAATGCCCACACATCACAAAATCAAATGTTGATTGGAGGGGCTATAACGTCGTAGCATTCATAATCCTCCATTAATTCAAACAAAAGCATCTCCATATACATCAAAAATCAAGATTGATTGATTGATTGATTTATTCATACTCGGTTCCAGCTGTCCGTAGGACTGCTATGCCGGAGTAGCCCAGCTTTGGCGCCAGTTGCCGAACTGCGTCTACCGTAGTAGACACACCTCACTTCATCACCCGAAAGTGACCAGCAACCTCCTCTGCTGAGCGGACTAGTTCCCATCTACGTCTATGTACATATTCGTGTCAAGGAGTGCTTGTGTCTGCTTTATGTGTATGGCTCATTGGCAGCCGCTTCTACTGTCCTTCTTGTGTCAATACACCTTCAGTCTCCCCCTGCTACCGCCAAACATTCATTCAACTCCCTCCCTTCCATGAATCTTCAAATTCGTGACTTCTCCCAAACCCATCATCATAGTGTCCTCGGGGTGAAGTGGAAATACGGACCAAATATTCGCAAATCTGGATGGTTGCGTGCATGCCGGCTCATGCATCAACCTGTTCTGTGTGTGGTGATTCTGCTTTGATGCTGACAGTTCTATCGGAAATGTAGAATACTCGTGTGGACAAGGCACTCGTAGTCTGTAGTGTCGCTAAGAGAGCCGTGGGGGGCGCATCGTAGCTTCTGTTCTGTGTGTGGTGATAGAGTTGCTGCGTACAAGATCGAGATCGTAGCGACGTTATCGGGGGGAGACTGATCGACTAATAGTGTGGGCATCACTTTTTAGCCTGATGTTAAGAGGTGGAGCAACTTCCTCTCCGTGTTCTGTGTGTGGTGATGTGTCGTGTGTCGAGATCGTGCGGTCTGGTTGTCGTAACTAGCTTGAAGATTTTGGGGGGTTTGGATGTTGAGTGAGGCTTCGGGTCTCTGGTGAAACGTGCTACAAATGCTATGTATTGGTGATGATAGTACCGCGGTCTCAGGTTCCTATGTTACTGCTGAGTGTGAAGCCTATCCCGTGGAAGGGAGGGCCATTTCTTGTGGTTGTCGTGGTGTTGTTTTCGGTGCTTGCTTGGTGGATGTGACAGGTGTCCCTTCAGATCGATCAGAACGCGCGCTCGCTGGGCTAGGCATGCCATAAAGGAAAATGCCTAGCCCAGGAGGCTAATTCTGACCCTTCCGAGGGACTTTCGAGATGCTTTGAGGTGTGCTTTCCAAAAATTTGATTCGTGCTTTTTGTGATGTCTTTTCATCAAAAATCAAGACATTTCCCTATAAAATTTCTGCCGACGTCACGTCCACTCCCGTCCAGGGTCGGACATCTTCGACAGGAGGGGTGGTCACCTCCAGCCGGCTAGTGACTGTGATGGCACGTGATTTGCGTCAGGTGACACTGAAAACGAAAGCCATTTTGGGCTGCCAAAACCAAAAATAGTTGCTTGCTGCCCGTTGAAAGAGGTGTGGTAGTAAAAATAGCTGCTTACTCGAGGGATGCAAAAAGTGTGACTACAAAAATAGCTGCTTGTTGGAAGTGGTGTGGTAGCAGAACTGGCTGCTTGTTAGAAGTGGTTTAGTATAGTATCAAATAAGCAGCTTATTCAAAGTATGTAAAGGTGTGGCAGTAGAATTGGCTGCCTGTTACAAAGGTGCGGCGATTATTTTTAGAGCGACTTGCCGCCACTTCTAATCTTGGCAGGCTCTAAGCGCTAAGCGAACAAATGTGGCTGTGAGAGTGGAACCGCAACCCATTGTCGTAACTTCAACCACAAGCTGAAATTGTAATTCGAAGGCAAGAAAGACCACTACGAGCAGTGCAAGCACAGGCTTCTACCGCTGAGGTTGCAGAACCTCAGCTTACTGTCTTTCATATAGAAGATGCCAAGACGACGTTTGGATCCCAAAACTTGTTTCATTAGAGTTGTAAAGGATGAGCATCCAGAGAGAAGTCTTTAAGTAATCCCAGACCTCGACATCTAACGTTATCTAATATATGTATAGCGCAGGCTAGATAATTTTCTATCTAGTAGATCCTCCGCTTCTCTAATGAGCATTAAGTCCTCAAACCTAAAGAGCTAATCTATCCCCTAGCACCCGTTAAGTCTCTAGACTGAAAGTTCTCAGTTCTCACTATAGGATTATCTCGTCCCTTCCGGCCTTCACAGAGCAGAGATTTTGTGCCTCGTTTTAAGAAGCTAGCCGGTGTATATCTCTCTAGCCTAGGATAACTCTGATCCTAAACTTTTTTTTAGATTATAGGCCTTAGATCGAAAGACCGCTACTCACGACTTCTGTCAAGCTGAGTGGCTAGGAAGGTCCATCTCTAGATGATCCTTTAGATGTGTAATTAAAGAGTTTTCCGTTCCTCCGTCCTAAAACGTAAATGTCATAGCCAAACTCGCTCCTTAGCTCGTCTACCTTTTCTATAAAGGTGATTTTCCTTCTCCGAAAATTATCTGTCACGCCTTTTGTCGAGCGCTATTAAGATCGCACCTTCTCCATGCTTCAAAGAGACTTAGAATATTCCTCCTAAGGTGTTATAGGCTATTTAATACAATAGTTCTCGAGCTCCCTTCGTAGTATCCTCCGATAATCTAATAAAGAATATAACCCGCGTACATTTCACCTCTTCTCGATATATAGTATCGGAGCTGTAGAGTTTTGCCTTCGAGTTCATCTTCTTAATTTCGGTTAGCGTTCAACTACGGGAGAGAAGAACGAAGTCTCACTAGATAATACGATGTCACAGCTAACATTAATGGTTATAGACTGAAGATAACTGAATCTTCTTCCCAAACTTAGGGCAGAGCTGACGCTGTGACATTAATGGTTACAGACTGAAGATGACTGAATCTTCTTGCCATTTTCTAGGGCAGAGCTGACTGCGAAAGCACAATTCTGAAATCAAGAGCGGAGATTCGCAGATAGTTGGAAGCTTGTACATTAGACAGTATGAGAATATGTCACGGGTGCGGAAAGAAGGCAGCCTCTCTGCAACGGTGCAGCAAGTGCTCTCGAGTGAACAAAGACTAATAATTAGCGAATCTGAGCAACGAGTTCCATCCGCACCAGGAACCTACGACGTTTCCGTCACCTCCTTTAGAAGTACGAGTAGAATACCGAGGCCGTAGCGCTGAGACATTCTCCATAGCGGCTTTCCCAACCGCATATAATATTCGAATTTCTTCTCCGCTTTCTCACGGACTTTTTGCTCGCTCAACTCTCGAGCTTTCGTATCACTCACCTTCCTGCCTTTCTTCCTCTTCCTCCCCTTCTCGCTCTTATACTTGATCGTGTGGGGAAAGAGGACATCAATAAACCTCTCTTTAACAGATGGTCGATGCCGCTTTTTGGGAAAACCCCTTCCAGCTTCAAGTTCCTCCATATACTTGGCTGTTAGTTCCACTAGGTGTATCTCCTTAGAACTTGGAGTGTTATTTTCGGGCTTTCAAGACACTTCTCTTTCTCCCATGCATCTTCAATAATGAATTTAAGTTGCTTCAGCCGTCGATCCATAGTCGAGATCTTATCCAGTCCTCCACTTCGTTCCAAGGCATCCTGGTTCGGCCTGACATCGATGGAAGTGACCGGGTGACGTACTATGTAGCAGAAACGCTGACAATCCTCAAGTACCCCTATACTCTTGATTCGTTGCAGTTGTGTTCGCCATTGTGCAGGTAACTCTGCCATCCGATGGGCCCCATGGTCTACTTCACCTTTCGTGTTGGGTGAGGCCTCCACTTCACGAGTCTTGTTACATCTTCCGCGAGCACACTTGCCCCGCCACAGGCTCTGGACGATAATGACCTGGCGCCTATACTGCCTCCATTTCTTCATGTATCTCCTCAAGCACCATAACCTCTGGATCACTATTGCAGCCTTTCTAAAGCGGTTATCCTTGATCTCCTTTCTTCGCAAGAAGCCCTTCGCCGCAGCTTGTACAAGGATAGCACTCTGGTGAAGAGCATTAGAGATCTTTGGTTGGTTTTGAACACGCCATACTTTTTGGATGGTGATAGCAGCTTTGATCCTACGCGTCTCCTCCCAATGCTTCCAAGCAAGATATTTACGGATAACGGACTAGATAAGAAGGACCGCATTTCGTGCCTCCAAATACTTTCGGCGGTAATACTTGGTTTTCAGGTTCTTCTGGATAACAATAGCGTAATGATTGAGACGCGCTGTTCTCAGATTCTCTAGGAATTCCAACATGTCAGCACGGACAAAGATCTCTGTCACCCCGAGTTGATACTTATCCAAGCCCTCGCTCCTGCTAGCCCCTAGTGCCCTCGTAAGGATGTTATTTGCCATATCCCGGATATCTGATGTCCGTAACGATGAATGAACAAGCATATAGTAACTCAGCGCAAACTCTTCGTACGTCCATCTTACCAGGTGTCCAGTATTTCTTCTCTCAAGTCCACCTTCAATCGCATCTACGGGCTCGATATGTGCACGTTTAAAAGCGCTACCATCCTCAAAATGTTGTTTGCGTTTAGATGGAGTATGTTGTGGAGTGTCCAGCAGCTGCGGGATCGGAGAGGTAACAATGAGTTCACAGGGCTCCTTACCTTGACGAACATCTTGAACGTTTGTGTTGTCATTGTGATCAGATGGAGGCCAAACGCTGAGGTTCGCCAAATGCTGAAAGTTGTCGCTCGTTCGCTCGACGCTGGAGTCGTCTGCATCCTCGACATAGGCTGTGTATAAAGGTTGACCTCCTTGACTACGTCTTTGCTTAACCACTGGGGAGCTATGGTCGTGAGGGTCAACGAGGTTCTTCTTCGGCTGATCAGTCTGGCCATCAGTGTCAGGCTCTACTGAGGGCGTGGAGACGGGCGTTGGTAAAGGCTTCGGCTGAGGGATTTCCTGAACGGCTGCTAAGACTTCGTTATAAGCAGCAGAGTGGCTTTCGATATATTAAGTAACGTCGCGATTCCGTAGCAGACGGACCAGATAGCTAAATACCTAAGACGATATTAGAAAAACTAGACAAGAATGGAGCAATTCCTAACCTTGTCCACGTCCGAGTTCAACTCCAAATCCAGTTCTAAATTAAGAGGCGGCATCATGTTACTTTACCATGACTTCTTTCGAATCGCTATCTGCTCAAGGTAGACGTAGTGGATGCCAGAAAGAATGGCTTGCTTGTCAAGTTCGATGGACCCGAATAAAGCGAAGCGATTCGGGTCAACTTTGATACGCTAACGTGTGCACGTGACCACGTTGGTGATCCATGGAACCCCGAATGAAATGAAGCGATTCGGATTATTTACATCCACTGACGTTCCTACAATAGCCACTTCAAAACTAAAATTAGACGAAGAATAACTGGTTATTCTTCGTAGGACCTTTTGTCAGGCTATGCCTTCCATGGATTATCAGCCCTGGAAACTACAAAAGTACAGAAGAGAAAACCACGTAGCTCGGTCCATTCTTCATTTCCGGTCTTCTCCCCGCCCGGTTTGCTGGAATTATTTATACCTGGTGGATTTCTACTGATATTTCTATACCGGAGAATCCCCGCCCTTGGTTTACAGGTTTCTACTGAGAAGAGTTGTACCAAATCACAGGCTTCATACCGACATGGGACCAATCATTGTTTAAGAAAGCTCATCAGCCAGGAGTGTATTGTAGTATTTTAATTGGCTAGGGTTCGTGGCCCCCACCAGACTAGACTAGACGCCAGAGATCATATACCTGACAACTCCAGTCTCGGTTTCCGGGTTCTGATTTCTCTACGGAGTGATTTCGCGAAAGGAGGAAACAAGAGCCTGGTGGAACTGATTCGAAGTTATGATTCTATGGCTATATATACAGGGAGATCTACTAATGTCGCTCATCCACATACTCTCAAACACATCATGGCCACAGAAAATCTTAAGAGAATTAATGCAAGAATAACCAGAAGGAAAGATACCTTGATCAGCAAAGCTCATGACCTTGCAGCGCTTGGCGATCTTGATGTGGCAGTAATAGTCCGTATTCGCAGGAATGGTCGTATATATGCGTACGATTCTGTCGATCTTGACTCCTGGCCGCCGTCTAAAGAACAAATTGTAAGTTCTCGGTCGGTGTTGCAAATATGTTACTAATAACGTCCATTCCTAAGTGCCGAGAAACCCTGCGTGCCGAGAAAAACATGAGATACTTTGACTTTACGTACTCTCAACTCCACACTAGCCTATAAGTCTACAAAAATAAAAGATCAGTAGCATTACACAGCTACTTGTAAGCAATTCGAAACCTTCCGAAGAAAATTTTATATTCACGTCGTCGCTTGTTCGCCTGATTTATTAGAAGCCTCTTTTTAGGCTTGAGTGCGAGCCCTCTGCTACAGCTATACTGGCAAGCTCTTACAATCTCTTACACGTCTTAAATGTCCTTATTAGAGCCTGAGATCCATATTTGTTTGTCCGAGACCCTTACAAGCTTTGTGGCTGCTGTAGAGCGCAAACAACTGCAGGGCCGCCACGCGGTTCGGTACTTCTGATCGACGGGACTAACGATGCTCGGCTACATTAGAAGAGACGGACCCCCGCACCTCCCGCTGGAGCTTTGGTATTTCGCCGTAGTTTCGCTGTAACTCTGCTTATATAATCAAAAGGCAAGCCTTCACCAGGGGTTGCCAGAACTGACGAGAACGCTTAGATAAGCAAAAACACCAAAACCATGACATGTAATTAAAATTTGAAACTTGATTATCTCAACAACTACAATACAATGGGTTACTATACTCGTTCCAAAGATCCAAATAGACATAAAGAGTTCACTACTCCAACGAGAGTTCGTTTCTTTAATGCGTACGATCGCAAATCCGAATGCGACACTGTCAAGTCGATTGCAGCCAAATACGCACCCTCTCAAGCAACAGCCTATAGATGGCTTAAAGATCGTGAAGCGTGTTGCAATGCTGCACTTCAGGGGGCAAGAGTAAAAGACTTGAATTCCATACCTTACTCTACAAGAGCAGAAGGCACATTGTATATACAACTTTGCAGTAGCAATTGCCGTATCTATTTACCGAAAAACTCTTCCTCGGCATGCCCGACGGGCATACCGATATCTCCTTAAGTGGCTTAATATAACAGATATCACCGTACCTATCAACAGCCCCCTTACGGTTATATCTAATAACAGCTACTCTGTAAAAACTATATAAGTAAAAAAGCAGTTTTTGTGTAGCTCCTAGGAAAAGCCTAGCTAGTATAAAAACCTAGGCGTAAGCCTCTTGTCCTTTATCCCTCTTATAGTATTCCTTTTACGTATGTCTTAAATACTAATAGTCGTAGAGGTTTCGTAAGTACGTTAGTAAGTATATGTACTATAGGGTAGTAATCGACTATGATCTTATTATACGTAATAAGCTACTATATATAGTAGAATTAAATATTAATATACTTACTTCGGGTATAGTTCTCTAGGTTCTTAGTAAGCGTAATCACTAACTAATTATCGTAGAGAAGTAAGACCGTAAAGTCGTCCTTTAAGTACTACGAATAGCTAATATCTCCTAGTAGCCTACTATACTAGATAGCCTACTTACTTATCTAGTAAAGTACTATATACTCTACCTTAGTAGTTAATATAGAGATTAACTACTACTTCTTCGACGTCTAAGTAATAGATCCTTTATAAAGCTTAAATATATACCTATAAGTCGATAGTCGGTCAGCTAGATCGCTAGTATAGTCCGAGTTAGAATATCCCTTAAGGGCCTATAGTCGTTCCGAGTTACTATAGCGAATAGTATAGCCGGGTGTACCTTTTAAGTAGCGTAAGATCTATAATACGTAATTCTAATACCGTATAGTAGGGTCTAAGTAGTACTACGTAAGTTAGTAAATAGTAAAGGTAATATCTAACTACGTACCTTTCTATAAATATATTAGACTTCTAATAGCTCTTTAGTATAGGGTAATATCAGCTTAGGGTTTATTTTACTTAGCTTTCCTAAGGGTCTATATTTCACTCGTAGAAGTAGGATCTACTTAATCGCTACCCTCTAAATACTTATTAACTAGCTTAAGCGAGTAGCTTTTCTAGCTAATAGTTAGCGTCCGCGACGCTCGATCCCGTGTAACCTTAAGACTAAGAAACGTACTAATCTCTCTTATATCTTTAAGCTTATATAGTTTTTCGAATCCCTCTTTAAACGAGCTAACCTTATCTAAAGAGCGCCCTAGTATAATTATATTATTAATATAGAGGCTAATAATCAAGCTCTTATCTCTATTAATAAACACGCTTAGATCGCTAAAAGAGAGCTTTAATTTAAACTTAGCTAGTCTATTATAAGCTTTAATATACTACTCTCTTCTAGACTACTTTAGGCTATATAAGGCCTTCCGTACCTTAAGTATAACGCTAGAGGGTAATAAGAGTTCTTAAACCTCTCTTATATAAACCTCTACGTGTAACTCTATCTATAGTTATACTATATCTATATTAACTTAGTAAATTTTAAGGTCTTTCGCGTACTCTATAGCTAATAAAGCCCTAATAGACTTATAGCGGATAGTAGGCGAGAAAGTCTTAAGAAAGTTATCACCTAGTCTCTAACTATATCCCTAAGCTACTAGTCTAGCCTTAAAGCGGTCTATTAACCCTATTAGAGTATACTTTATAGTAAAGACCTACTTTATACTAACTATAGCCTTCGTAGGAGGGAGCTTAGTATACTCCTAGGTCCTAAGAACCTAGAGCTTAACTAATTTATTAGTAATAGTATCTTTCTATTACTAATAGCTATATCTTCGTTAAAGAACCTCCGGGGCCTACGTTCGCGGAGCCCACGGCCTATCGGAGCCTTATGGCTAGGTTTACTGTCTACACGCTAATTAGACGTACGGGTCTTTCTCCCACGACTAGCGGTTCTGTCTACACGTTTAGAAGACGTGCGGGTCTCTCTCCCACGACTAGTAGTAGTTCGGGCACCCTCAGGTAGCCCAGGCACTTCAACTGGCCTTTCTTCCTCGGGTTCTTCCTCGCTAAAGTCCTCTGACTCGCTAACAAACCCGTGGGTAGGAGTCTCGTTACTCCACTTCCATTTCAGACGTCGATTAACTAGGAATCAAGGTCTTATCGACGTAATTATACACTAGCTAGTTAGGTCGTACAATCTGTACTACTGTGAGGTCTCTGTGTAGCCTACAAGGCACATTCTTCGCGAGACCGGCTTAAGCTTATGCCTATACTAGTTAGGAAGCCGGTGGAAAGTAACACAGCCCCATAGCTTTAAGTACTATATCCCTGGCCTCTTCCCTGTAAATGCTTCTTTAGGTGTAATTCCGCCTAGCCCTATAGGCGTACAGTTTCTAATATAACATATAGCTTTTATAGCTTCGCCCTAAAACTTGTACGGTAATTAAGCGTTAATAAGTATTACTCTTATAAGTAAAATTAGTATACGATTTAGTCTTTTAGAGATACTATTCTACTCTAGTATATATAGCGTAGTCTACTTAATCTTAACTCCTTACTAGCTTAATAGCTCATCCTTAATTACCTTAAACTCCTTAGTATTATTAAGCCGAAGGACCTTTAGCTTATGCTCTGTCTATAACTTCACTTCCTTCTTTTATTTAAGTATAACTTCTCTAAAGTCTATTCTTTACTTAGTTAGGAAGACCTAGGACTTTCTTATTACCTAGTCTATAAGAGTATAAATGTAGCGTTCCCTAGCTATAGTAGAAATACTATATAGACCCTAGAAGTTAGAAAACACCCTTTCGAGAGGTTTATCTACTTTCTCTAGCGCTTAACGGTTAATAACTCGTAGTTGTTTTACTATAATATATAGCTCACAGAAGTCTAAGTTATAGCCTCTTAGAATTAATATTAGTACTTTTAAGTCAGAGACTATACCGTGTAGCCCTCTAAGTCCCTATATACCGATATAACTAAAATTTCTATACTAAAGGTTAAGGTTAAGATCTCTTTTAGTTATAGCTATAGTAGCTTCCGTAGTAATAGAGTCTAGTATATATTACGAGCTAACTCGGCTTATATTCGTAATAATAAAACTATCTTTTATAAGAGTTATAGCGTACTTACTTATACTACTAGTTGTCTATATAAGAATACTCTTGTTCTATAGCTAAGAGACTAATATTAGACTACTAGTAAGCTTAGGCACGTATAGCACGTTCGTAAGAGTAAGCGTTTAAGTCTATAGCTTGTCTATAAAGACCCGGATACTAACATTCCTAATTCCTGTTCCGTGTATTAAGCCGCCACTTATAGTCTTAACTACTCTTAGTACTTTAAGCTCTAAAAACTTAGTAAATACGTCTCTAGCGTAAGTTATATAGCGTGTAGCCCCTAAGTTAATTACCTAGGCTACTTAGCTCTTATTAAAACGTCCTGTGAGTACTCCCTAGTAGACGTCTATTAGGACGTCTTCTAACGGATCTATAGTAAGTATAACTTCTTCGTCTTATACTAGCTAGTACTGTGGTTACTATTCTAGTGTTAGTAAAGAGCCTATAGAGGCACTCTTTACTCGCTTAGTAAAAGCTTTCCCTTTAATCGTCTAAAGCTAAATAGAGTACTTAGTTTTAAAATACCCTTCTTCTCTATAGTAATAGTAAGTGCCTTTACGCTTCTTACCCTTCTGTCCTTCATAGCTAGGCCTCTTTACCTCTTACGCCTTCTAGCGTTTCTATAGTCGGTTATTAGTCGTAAGTACTATTTCTCTAGAGCTTTAATTTCTTGATCTCAAGCGTTACTCTGTCTCTTTTAGACTTATAACTATAGAGTTAAAGTCTAGAGTAGACAGCTTGTCTTTAAGGATTTTAATACGCGTGTTATAGTTACTTCCTAGCTTCCGGACAGCTTAGAGAAGTATACTAATCTTAGACTTTTCTATAGGTACTTCGTCTACATCTATAGTAAAGATAAAGGCCTATAGGTCACGTAGGTCGGTAGATATTAAGTCGATTATAGCTCTAGCCTTCGGCTCGTATCTATAGAACTAACTTATATACGTAGTAAGTAATATATCGTTAGATAGGCGGTAGTTCTTACGTAAGACCTTCTATTACTCCTATGCGGTCTGAAAGTCGATAATCTTATTTTTTATCGTAAGCGAGTAATAGCCTATGATATAGGTCCTCGCCTTGGCGTTCTTACGTCTTCATACCTCCTGAGGTGACAATACTCTAGTATTAGTCTTAGTACTGTCTTACTGGGAAGGACCTCCTACTCTCGTTGAGATTCGTGGCGCAGGGGTTGTAGTGCTGGCTGGTTTTGGTTCGTCACTAAGGACAAGGTCAAGAAGGCCTCTAGCTTCTAGGAAAGAGCGTACTTCTTCAGCCCATATTCGATAGTTGAGGGGGCTAGTAAGCTTTGGGATTTTTGGCGATTTGTCGTCGTACGACATGTTGACTAATAGGATATGCAGGCTTGAGGCTTGTTGTGATTGGTCGAAGCGATAGAGCTTCCGGGCTCATAACCTGTTACAATGCTGCACTTCAGGGGGCAAGAGTAAAAGACTTGAATTCCATACCTTGCTCTTCAAGAGCAGAAGGCACATTATATATACAACTTTGCAGTAGCAATTGCCGCATCTATTTACCGAAAAACTCTTCCTCGGCATGCCCGACGGGCATACCGATATCTCCTTAAGTGGCTTGATATAACAGATATCACCGTACCTATCAACAAAGCGCATGGCTCTCCAGGTATCAGAAGGACAAGGAAGCTTTCAAACAAGCTAGGGAGGAACTCTACAGTGTCTGCGGAAGTGTGTAAGATGTTGGTTTCGCCCTCTCGATATCCAGTACGAAACCAGGCCTACGAAGCCCAGCTTGCATACCACAATATCAACGTTAAGAAGAGGACTTTGCAAAGAGCACTTAAGAGGTATACAAGGAACGGTCAGAAGCGTCGCGCGCGCTATGTCAAGAAGAAAATGAGCCAAGCCACGAAGGAGAAAAGGGCTACATATGGCTGGAAACACAAGGACAAGAGCATCAAGGCTTTCTGGCGCTACATTATATTCACCGACGAGGCCCATATAGATCCTTCTGCTACAGCGCAAAATTGGATACTAAGAGAAGATGGAACAGCAGAAGAACCGGAAAATACACAAGAACGGGGCAAAAAGGAGGGTGTCAAATTGCATGTTGCTGGCTGGGTCACATGGGACGAGAAATGCGAGCAATTGGAGTTCTATAACGACGAAGAGGAACACATTGAACAACCAAAGGGTCCTAGGAAGCCTATTCATTGCAAATACGAGACTCTAGAAGAGTTCAACGAGCGAATTCGCATGTGGGAAGCTCAGAAGCCGCATAAAGTCAAAATCCAGCCCCAGGGCAACTCTATGACGCAATTGTACTATACCAACAGGCTCCTACCGGTCTATTGCAAAGCCTATAAAGAGAAGCTTGATCGAGAACGTCAAAGGGACCCAGATACAGTCAATAAGTGGTTGTTACAAGAGGATGGAGACCCTAGTCACAGTTTGAAGAAAGCAGGCCTAGCACAACAACTACGGAACGATTTTGGAGTCAAAAATCTAGTACACCCTCCAGATTCACCTGATTTGAACCCTATAGAGGGTTGTTGGAACATACTAAAGCAAAGAGTACGTAAGAGAGTATGGAACTCATTGGAGGAGTTAAGGGCGATTATTCAAGATGAATGGAGCAAGATTACAATGAAAGAGGTCCGAATTCGCATTAGAGAGATGCCTGGGAGGTGCAAATCAGTGTATACAACAGGTGGTTTGCCAATTAAAGGCAAGAAATGGTGATGTGTAGTTACATAATAGTCATTTTTGGTGTTTTTGGTCATTTCTTGGCATTATCGTCAATTCTGGCAACCCCTGGTGCTTGCAACAGCTTGGTGGCTCTGCCACGAGGCTGCCGCCCAGCTGAGTGCGCCAGTCTTACCCCAACCATGAAGTCTTCACCGTTCGCATCTATGCCAACTCGACAGCTCAACTACTAGCGAGAACCCTCCTATCTACAATCCTCGAACCTAGTCGAACAATGCGTCTGCTACAGTACAATAAGGATGGCGATTTCAGCTTGATCGAGTTCCATGAGAGCGATATACCTGAGTATGCTATACTCTCGCACACATGGGAACAGGATAATAGTCAGGAGGTCACATATGCGGAAGTGATAAGAGGGACTGGCCAGGACAAGGAGGGTTTCAAGAAGATTAGGTTCTGTGGAGAACAAGCTCGACAAGATGGTCTACCATACTTTTGGGTTGATATATGCTGTGTTAACAAGCAAAACAAGGCCGAACTCAGGCACTCCATCAACTCTATGTTCCGTTGGTATCGCAATGCAAGTCGATGCTATGTCTATCTGTCCGATGTGCCCATCTTTTGATCTTCTTTGCAAGAGACTCTTGATGGGCTACATTAAATGAGCCGCCATCTATCCTTTTAGTATGCCACAGAATGCCGTATATATAGGGTCTCGAATAGAAGTCGTGCGTGATAACGCATCTCTATTGAATTGGTGGATCTCCTTGATGCTGCAACTCCCCAATGATGAGTACAACGCAGTAGCGGGCTCGGTAATGGACAGCTTGAAATATATGAACAGCGGTCGCGATGAGGTAAACGTGCGATACCAGAATAGCTGCCACAAGTGTAGGGTTGTAGAGCCATGGGTTATTAGAATCTTCCGAGGAGCGTGCCATTTTTGTGTATGTGGTATGAAATGAGAGAGCGCAATTACCTTCGGATCAGATGAAAAGAGAATACGATGGGGAGAGTAGGACAATGGTAGTTGCGAAGAAGACGAAACTTATACTACTTGTATCTCTGTATGAAGTGCATATCGCATCTTGGGTAGAGATGCATCGCTGAGTATATTTCTCTATAGAAAGAATTCGAGGGTTTTCTTTTTTTGAAGATGCTGGTGTTAGGTTAAAAAGATGTATATAATAAAGAGGAAAGAACGAGGCAGGCGCAACAGGAAAGGATATATTATATGATCTCGAATTAACTTCCGAAAATAGTATTCTAGTATGTGATTACGCGAAAACAATTTGAAGTATTACGAAAGAGAAAAGCAGCAAATAACTAATTCTATAGTGCAAAAGGTATGCTTCTGAGGGGTTTGGCATCCACATGAAAGTCAGAGACGGAAGAGGCTACCGAACACCCATAAACTATTCATCCTCAAGGTTGAAAATCTTCTGAAAATCAAACAGCATAAATGCATCCTGTATAGCACCTCTTTTGTAAGATGCCCTTTTCTGAAAATAGAGCTCGCGTATATCCTTGTGCTTCGAATTCTCCGCCTCTCAAAGCTCTCGATTGTGCTCAGACATCTATGAGATTCTTAATGAGCGATTTCTTTTCTCTACGTACCACTAGTTTAGCCCTAAAGCTCTCCTTATAACTGCACCATTGAAAGAAATGTTACCGTCTGAAAACACATTGTAGTGGTCTCCAGAGATACGCTCTACTCGCAGACTTTTCACAAATGCCCCATACCCATTAGAAATATCTATACCATTCCGCCTTTCTTCATCAAGGTTACTGCACGCTCGAAGGAATGTAGCCGTCCAAGGAAAATACTCCATCTGATATCCCGTCATCAAGCGGAGGTTTCGAGTAACTTCCGGTTCAAGTCTCTGGAGAAACTCTTTTTCTTCATCAGTGGAAGCGACATCGTTTATCTCTATCTTGAAGGAGTTATAGACAGCCGCGGCACTTTCTGGAGATCTGAATCTCTCGCTTGAGCCTGGCTCGACTGACGAGTCAACTAGGATGAGTTGAGCTGTGAAATGCCGATCATGCAACGAGCGAGCAATCTCAACGGCAATATGCGCTCCGAACGAGTAGCCGAGGAGAACAAAGTGACCTCTCGTTTGATGGTGTAGAATGGTTTTCAACTGCAAGAGATGGTTAGATTCGTAGCGTGTGAACATATTACTAAACCCATGACTTACGTATAAGTCTGTCATTTCGGCAACATCTCGGTAGGCGTCCCTGTCTCCATAATGAGGGTCATTTATACCGATGACGTTGAACTCTGGCAGAATAGAGGAAAGTCCATGGAATACGTAAGACAAGCCGGACGCACCGTGTATACAAAAGATGTTTCTCCCTTTACAATGTGAAAAGGTGGTGGTCGGCGGCATTTGAAGGATAAAATTGTCAAGCGAGCTGTCTAAAGGATCCTGCTTGTTCTGATTTCCAGAATCGATTCGAGATGCAAGGTCACGAATAGTGCTGCTGTCAAGAACCCACTGCAGGAGAACGGTGGTCTGGAAGATTTTTCGCAAGCGGCCAGCTAAGCTCATTGAGGTCAAAGAATCAAGCACTCCAGCGAAAAGATCGGTATCTACCGAGAGACTTGAGATTCCAGAGAACTCGATGACTACATTGAGAAGCTTCGATTCTGTTTCCGAAACTGTTTCCAGTGAATGTCGGATTGGGGCTGGACTGTCATTTTCTACAAAACCAGGAAGAAAGTCATCTAGGAAAAGTTGTCGTAGATTGGCTCGATCTATCTTCCCGTTCGAAGTGAGGCGCAGCTGCTCCACGGGTATAAACGCGGATGGCACCATGTATGACGGGAGGCTCTGACGAGCACGTGCTCTCAGCATCAGGCCAGCATTTAGTGCTTCCGGAGATTGACTTTTGAGGTCAAAGGCGTCTGCGACTTCGAACTCAAAGAACGCAATGACTTGGTTCCTTTTGACAATGGGATTGAAAATAGCTGTCGTAAATACGCGGTAATCCGACCCGAGTGCTTCTTCGATCTCGCTTAATTCAACTCTTTGGCCGTTAATCTTGACTTGCTGGTCCTTCCTATCAAGACACAAGACTCGCCCGCGAGAATCAAAAGCTCCTGAATCACCTGCAGCAAATAAGCATGGGAATAAAGTGACTGGCTATGAAACCAACCAGTATTATACATTAGTCTCCCTGGCGAGTACGGATTCGGGACAAAGAGCTTTGCAGTTTGTTCCGGGCGATCGAGGTATCCCAGCGAAAGCTGGTTGCCAGATGTATAAATCGAGCCTGCCACGCCTATAGGGACTCGTCTCAACCAGTCGTCGAGAATCAGTACTTCCATACCCGAGACAACATTCCCAACACACTGAGGATCCGTGTCCGTGGTGACATCAAGAAAGGTAACGACTGCAGCCTCAGTGGGACCTGCAGGCCGGACAACTCAGCGGACGCTTTATATACCAGGGGATGGTGCTTACCGTAAGAATTGGTCACTCGGACCCTGGGAACCCATGTTTGATAAAGCTTCCCTGTTGCAGGTTCACCTGTTAGCACAAGGTATTGAAGGTGGGGCAACTCATCTGGAGTCAAGATCGAAGCCACTGAGGATGTAAGGTTCACATGGGTTGATCTTGATTGATTGAGCAGCTTGGTGAGATTGTCCACTGTTGCAATCTGGGGCGCAAGGCATACGAGGGCCCCAGCAGAAAGGGCACCGAACACATCAGTTATGAATACGTCGAAGGTATAGTTCGCAAAAGAAAAGACTCGGCTGTTCAGGTCATATCGATACGCCTCCGCCATCGCTGTTGCATACCCTGCCACTTGTCGATTTGGCATGAAGACACCCTTCGGAGTTCCGCTTGTTCCGCTGGTAAATAGTATCATAGCAATACTTTCCATCGCAGAGGTAGATTCAGGCAGAATCGCTTGGCCCGAAGCTTTCAAATCTAAACCTTGCTCAACATATAGTTTATCCCATGATTCTGAGAAACTTCTTGCGTCTTTCTCGAAGAGAATAACCAGTTTTGGAGTCGCTTCTTGCATCAAACTTTCGATGCGTTTGTTTGGGCTACTGAAACGAATAGGAACACAAATTGCACCAAGCCTCAGCAGGGATAGCATAACGATTATTGCCATAGGAGATTTATCCATGTACACAGCAACTTTATCGCCATCTCGAGTTCCTCGGAGATAAATATATCGTGCCAGAGTTTCTGCTTTCGCAAATAGGCTTCGGTAACTCATGACCTCGATATTTCCACTGATGTAGAACTCAAGTGCAGTCTTCTCGGGAGCTCTGCCGGCCGCATGAGCGAATAGTTCCCAGACTGTAAGACCTTGATGATAAAGCAACGGCCCGAGACTGATGCTTTCCACGCGATGTTTTGCTGTTGTACTTAGCAGCGCAAGGTCTTTTACCTTGCTTACAGGATTGTGTAAGCCAGAAACCCATGACAAAGCAGCGGCAAACGCCGCAAAGAGGTCGCTTAGAAACTCAGTACAAAACTTTTCCCCGTGCAGCAAAGCAGCTACGTGTAGCTCGTCCGAGTCTGTATGACTGACCATGACGTTGAGAGGTATATCCGTTCTCTCCTCAGCTTCCAACAATTTCATTGTGAAGGGTAGATCTGGGTCACGCGGAGACTTTGCGTAATTTTGATATACGAAAGTGGAATCGAAGAGATCCTTTTTGCCCGACACCTCGTATATCTTGTGCAGGGACACCTCATCATTTTGGACCAGCGCTGCAGACTTCAAATGGACTCGGCGGATAAACGATTCTCTCGACTCGCAATTATCCACTTGAATGCGAAATGGGACTGTATTAACGCAAGGTCCAACAATTTCCTCGATTCCTGAAACTTCCACGTTCCTGCCTGAGACAGTGGCGCCGAAGATAATTTCCTCATCCCCACAGAAGTACGACAAGGCCAGTATCCAAGCCGCTCGTAGTAACGTCGAAACCGTGGTGGATTCTGCAGCTGCACAGGCCTTAATCCTGTCCTGTGACATCCCAGAGAGGGTTTGATCATGGCGCTGGTCCACAAGTCGTTTATTTTGAGACGTCTTGGATTGAGAGTGGTCGTATAGGCGATTTGGCTTGGCCCCCTTAAGCTCCGATTTCCAGAAGCTGTATTTCTGCTCATGAGCGGAACTGGCCAATCTCGTTCGCACGCGCTCAAAGCTGACCGCGGCAGTACCAAGACGATCCAAATATGCGGATTGGAAGTCACGCATGAGTATTCCTGCTGACCAGCCGT
This sequence comes from Amylocarpus encephaloides, assembly GCA_019669835.1. Lineage (NCBI taxonomy): Eukaryota > Fungi > Ascomycota > Leotiomycetes > Helotiales > Amylocarpus > Amylocarpus encephaloides. Next base: position 19,255 of record MU251669.1, read on the forward strand.
CAATTAAGGCATGATGATACTCCCAAGTGAATTTTGATGAGCCGTCTGCAGTCTGGTGCAGATGTATTTGCATAGTCGCCTTGCCATAATCAAACCTGAGCGGTTTAAATTCTCGAAAGCCTGTCCTAAAACTTGGCAGCAGATTATCTGGAGAGAGGATCACTTGAAGTACTTCTCCTCTCAGCGAAGTATCTGCCACATCACACATTATAAATATCGATCGGGCGGCGGCATGCTTTTCAGCGACTTTCAACCAAGCAAGGAAGAATAATTCAGGCTCGCAGGGGCCTTGAATAGAGTATGTGAAGGACTCCATATAAGATCCGAACTCCCGACTCGCCAATACCATGCCTTTCTGCATGTCCGTTGCTAAGACAATGTTCTCAACCATGAATGGTTCGACCCCCACCGGCTTGAGACTGGAATCGACCAAAGCTGCAAGTTGGTGTCGCTGAAGCAGCAATGAGGGCACTTCGCGGCTCGTGAGCATATCTATATTTGTGTCAACCTTGCAATAGTCAAGGGTCGTCTCCAAGCTCTTTTTCCAAAGGGTCAGAAGTTCTTCAGCTTCGATTTTCTTGTGAATGGAAGTGCTATAAATCAGGTTCAATGTAAGGACGCCGTTATTGATTCCGCAGCCAGCGTCTATGGCAGCAAATCGTAGATTCTCGGGATCTTCGTCTGCCCGAGCTTCTCCGATGTCTATAATATCGAAACAATCTCTCTCATTGTTCGTAGAGTATGAGCCATGGTAGTTGAAAGTAACGACTGGTACCTCGTCTTCACGTTTTGAAAACTGATCGGTCAGGTCAACTCCCGCCATGACAGAAGTTCTCTTGTCTTTGACCTCTGTAATTAGTTCGCCCAGCTGCTCTTCGGCATGTGAATTTACTGAGAATATCACATAGGTCATCGACGTGAACCAGCCGACGGTTCTAGAAAGGTCCAGGGTTTCGTCTTTCAGGTCTCTTCCGTGCGATTCCAAGCAGATTTCAATTTCTTGTATACCCTTCCACTTTTTAAACGCTAAGATCAAAGATGTGAGCAGAATATCGACAGGTTCAGTCCTCGTATATCGATTGGCATCGGATAATAAGAACTTCGTTAATGCCTCCGGCATTCGTAGTTCTACCACTTTAGCCGTAGCCACAACATTAAGATGCGCCGTTTTCGCAAGGCTTGGGGCTATCAAACTGTTACTGTGACGCTGTTGGATTGCAGCCTTTGAGTTCCTACGCGTAGCTTCGCTTGCCGGGCTCAATCTTCGTTCCTGCACGCGCTGGGACCAAGCCTGGAAAGTTCCTAGCTCTGGCAATATGCTCCCACCCCGAAGCAGACGGCTTAAATCGTCAAATACAATCTGCCATGAAACGATATCAATCACAAGATGATGGACGCAAAAGACGCAATATCCGTCCCCGCTGATATTGAAAAGTCCCAGTGACGAAACCCGTCCGGTGGCTAAAGAAAGCCCCGAAGCCATATCCACTATACCATCAAGCAGAGCACTAAACGACTCAAGTTTCTGTCTGCTGACATGAAATGCGTGCTTGGGGAAGGGTTGTAAGAGTTCCACTTGACTAGCTCCATCCAGGCTTTTGGTGCTTAGCATTGGATGCGTTCGTATAATAGTCTCCCAGGCAGACGGTATCTTGCCTAAATCACCCAAACTTTTCAGTTTGATGGCAAAATTCTGATTGTACCAGTCTGGATTCTTTTTCCGAAGACCAAAAAACCATTCCATGACCGGTGTGTGATGGATTTCTCCCCCCGGCGTTAGCGAAGGGGTCTTCTGCTGATACGTATCTTTAGCGACAGAAGCAAGCTGCTCTAGAGTGGGATTCTTGTAGATATCGCTAATCATAATGCGAAGACCGTGATAACTTGCGGCGGAACAAAGTCGAATGGCGGAAATTGAATCCCCGGATAGATTGAAAAAGTTACTTTCCTTGCAAAGATCCGTGCTTCCAAGGACTTCACCAAAGGAAATTCCAAGCAGCTTCTCATTCTTCGACTCCAGAGCACGGCCACCACCTAGAGGAGGCATTCGATGTACTGCAAAATTCTCAAGCTCGCGTTTGGATAGAGCCAAGATAGCGGCATGTACTGCAGTACGATCTACCTTGCCATTTGGAAGCGTTGGCACTCGAGATAAAGGCACCCAGCGGCGAGGCACACTATACTGAGGAAGTTGAAGTCGAAGAAGGTGGTCGAGTCTGGACACGAGATCGCTTGTCTCCTTGTTTGGCCTCAAAACCAGAGTACCAGCGTCCGCACCGGCTCCGCTCTGGATTGAAAAAGCCCCACATATGCCCTTAAATTGCTCGGTGCTTATCAATAAGACTACCGTCGACTGTACTTCAGGGCATGAGATGATAAGTCGTTCGATCTCTTCGATCTCAATTCTTTGGCCATGAAGCTTCACTTGATTGTCTCTTCTGCCAAGACAATGGACGCTGCCGTCGACTGCAAACTTCGCCAAATCCCCTAATCTATTAGCAAAGCTTCACGTTAAAGGTATTAAGATAACTTCACCCACCTGTCAAGAATATTCTCCCAAAGACCCTGTGAGTGAGAAAGCATATTTTGCTCAAGTCTTCATCGGTATAGCCTCTTGCTAGCTGCACTCCCCCGATTGCCAATTGACCAACGCTACCTACAGGTACCTCTTGCAATTGGTCATTGAGAATATAGAGCTGGATGTTTCGCATTGATTTACCAATTACACTAACGTCAGAATCTGGCTGTACCTGGCAGTAAGCTACGTTGACAGTAGTCTCTGTGGGACCGTACACATTCAGGAGCCGGACTGCATTGGCCCATGTTCTTTGAACCTTCGCTGTCATTGGTTCGCCACCAATAGCAAGGGTCTCAAGCGTTGGTGAAGTGTCTGGGTTTAATAGTGCGGCTATCGTGGGGGTGGTAGCGAGATGTGTGATTCCCATGAGATTCACCGCATCCTGAAGTCGTGACAGAAGATAGTCTTTTGAGCCAAGGCATAAGGTTGCCCCTCGGGATAGAGTGGCCAGGATGTCAACAACTGACACATCAAATGTCCACGGGGCGAGCTGGAGAAGCCTACTATCTGTAGAGAGCTGGTAGATACGGCAATGCTCGTCCAGAGAATTGTTCAACGCGCCATGTTCTACCTGAACTCCTTTCGGAACTCCAGTCGTTCCACTGGTATACATAACATAGGCAAGGTCCGAAGCTGCAATGCTTGCTTTTAAGGACCCTTCCGGTTGTCCTTTCGCGGGAATCTGTGCAAAGGGTTCAATAATGACTGGCATTTCATTATTGTCGGTTTTCAGTGCCTGTGTCAGGTTTCTCAACCCGCTCTGCGATACCAAAATGGCTGTCGGTGCGCAATCATGGAGAACGGCGGCAATCTTGAGGGTCGGCCATTCGGTATCCAAGGGCACGTAAGCAAACCCTGCCTTTAGTGTGCCAATAAGGGCAGCAACTCTTTCTACGCTAGGCTCCATGAATATGGCCACTCGTGCATTCGCTTGGGTGTAGTATTGCGACAGGAGGTTGAAGCTACACTCTACCAATGTCCATAAGCCCGCATAAGAGGTCTTTTTGTCCGCCTCAAACCAGCATGCTATACTATCAGGACTGCTCCGCACACGGTCTTCGATGAGATCGTAGACCTGCATGAAATGATTGACTGGTGTGTCTTGTAACCGATGCTGTCTCAACAAAGTCCTCTCTTCTTCTGTCAGGATCTCCAAGTCTCCAACCGCTGTCTTCTTGTTTTGACTGTGCGCGGAAAGTAGAAGAGCCTTGTAGTGTTCGCACAACCTGCGAATAACCGTGGTAGAGACCTTGCTGACATCGTAATCGATATTTAGCTCCAGAGAAACATTGGAACCTTCCCGCTTCATTGTAATAGAAAATGTCAACTGGAATTTTGGTTTCACATTACCCGATAGCTCCCGAACGACGCGGCTATTGTCCTTCAATATGTCCCCAACTTTGGAAGTATCCTCGTGATATACAAACATGAGCGGGAAAGAATCCGATTTCAACCCTGAGAGCTCAAGAATTGATTCATACGGAAGGAAAGAATGTTCCATTATGTCCAGTAGAACGTGGTTTGAATTCTCCATGGTAGTTTCCAAAGAAATTGAATTGTCAATATGAGAATGTATCGGCACGGTGTTGAGGAAGCAGCCAAAGATATCTCCGCAGTTGACTGGCCTCTGAGATATTGGAATGAGAACGGTTGGTTCAGACCAATCCCAGCAACGAGCCAAAGTTATCTGAAAGTACGTAAGATAGACAGAGAAGTTGGTTATTCCTTGTTCTTGTGCCCACCCAAAAGCAAGCTTTGACACCGATACGCTTGTTGTGAGTGTTGCATTAGCGGCCTCTGCTATCTGCGGAGGTGGTATAGTCGGTAGGGCCATGGTTTCTATCCCTTGAAGGTGATTTTTCCAGAAAGTCGTAGAGTTACTGACGGAAGTAGTATCACGAAGCTTCCGCTGTTCTTCGATACAGTAAGTGGTGTATTGCATGCTTTTGACGCTGTGATTTGTTTTGGGTAAATTTACCACTGCAGGTTTGATTTTCGAGGATAGCTTGGTAATGAAGAGATCTAATGATTGCTCATCCATAATGCTGTGGTGGAAGTTGACGAAGATAGATACCCTTCCGCGAGATCCTTTAAAGACCATACATCGGAGAAGTGGTGGACTTGCGGTATCGAAAGGCTTGGTCAATTCTGATTGCAAAACTATACGCATCTGCTCTTCTGTCACGAAGACTTGGGGAGCCATGGGACTATATTCAGACACATTGACCTGCAAATCGCTCATTATAATTTGTTGGTATCCTTTGGCGGGGTCAAACTCAAAATAAGTTCGAAAGATGGAGTTTTCGGCCACAAGATTGTCAAAGGCTAGTTGGATGGCTTTGACGCTGATGCTTTGTGTTTCAAACAAGCCAGGAATGTTATAGGTCGCGTCCTGGAATATGTCCTGAGCCAAGCAGAATCGTTTCTGGATTGAGCTTACGGGATGTGGACGCAAAACAAAACGGTCAGCAACAACACGCTCTGTTTCCCTGGAATGCAACTGCGGTCGAGCCTCCAAGCTTGCATAGTCACGAACTAGAATAGCCAGTCTTCTTGGAGACGCATTTGCCAGTAAATCGCGAAAAGAAAGCTGTAGAAACGGGAATTCCATTCGTAGTCGTGACAGCAAAATCATAGCCAAGTATGAATCAAGCCCATGGTCCAGCAGATTTGCGCTCATACCAGCAAAATGTCCCAGAGTCCGAACACATATCTCGCGAATCTTTTCCTCATATTGGTTCTCCGGTGGATCTTTTCCTTGCTTCTCATCCGCAGGACTGGCTTCGACAAGGCTTGATAAAGATGGTATGTCGAGCTTGCCACTGATTGTGAACGGGACACGGGAAATACGTAGCCATACCGATGGCACCAATGCAGCAGGTACTTTGCCTCGTACATGATCTCGTATTTCGTCCATGTCCTTTCGATTGTGGGCTACGAGCCTGATTGTACCCTGGTATGATTTGCTTGAAGATGCACCGTAAACAACAAAAGCTACGAGTTTCCCCTCTACCAGAACCACGGCGCTTCCTTGCACATAGGAGATCCTAGACATAATCGAAGATATCTCTTCTGGCTCTAGACGTTGTCCATGAAGTTTTATTTGCGTGTCGCGACGTCCGCCAAAAATAATGTTTCCCGCAGCATCAAGGTATCCAATGTCACCTGTCTTATAAAGCAGTCCGTATTTCTGGTAATTCTGCTGAGCTCGTGCCGTGAGATCCTCGCGGCTCTGATATCCAGAAAATAGATGTGGGCCCCCAATATGGATTTCACCGCGCACGAAGGTTGGTGCAATGTTTCCAAAAGTGTCAAGGATGACAACCTGTGCAGAGGCAAATGGCTTCCCAATAGAGTGGATGTCATCTTGCTTATTCATTACTACATATGTACTAGGGCCACGATCAGCGAGAGAGACAGGGTGAATGTAATAATGGTATCTACTCACACAATGTTACTCTCTGTGGGTCCATATCCGTTTATGAGATGGGTTCCGGCGCCTATGAACATATCCCTAAGCTTTGAAGACACGATCTCCCCGGAGACTATCAAAGTCAGGAGACCTGACGCATTTGGGTCGAGCATTTCTGCTACAGTGGGCGTCAAGCTCGCTGCTGTTGGACGGAGCATCGCTAACGCTTTTTGAATATCGGTCAGCATCTCCGCCCGCGGCATCATGCACAACGTTGCACCTAGTGAGAGAGTGGCAAAGTAATCCACGACAGATACATCAAATACAGGACTAGAGAACTGAAAGACTCGGTCTGATGTGCTCTTTGGGTACAACTTTCCGCTGATGTTGTAGATGCAAGAAAGCGCTGCTGTATGACTCAGAATTACTCCTTTTGGCTCACCAGTTGTCCCTGATGTCCAAAGAATATAAGCGGGGGATGCTGGGGTAGCCAGACATACAGGACGTGGACGTCTGTTTCGGTGAGCAAGCGGTGAAGTTAGATTGAAGATCGCAATCTCAACAGCAGGTACGACGTTCGCGTCAGTAATTAGTACTTTGGCTTGGCACCTCTGAATGATCTGTGACATCCGACCCATGGGCCAGCTACCATCTTTTGGAATGGGAGTATAGCAAGCGCCGGACTTTAGGACACCAATCAGGGCAATCAAAATATCAGGGGTTTGGTCAAGGAAGATTGGGACAATATCGCCACGCACGATACCGTACCTCTCGTGAAGTATTGCTGCTATTTGGTCCGCCTGGAATATGTCAGCATTTGAGAAACATCCAAGAATTCAAGTACCTTATGGTTCAGATCCGAGTATGAGAGCATGAAATGTCGACCATTCGTCGCATAATCAATTGCAATCGACGACGGCGCTTCGGCAGCCCGGGTTTCAAATCGTTGATGCAGCAAAATGCCGCCAAATGTCGAAAGTCCAGGCGAAGGTAGTTCCGGACGCTGATAATCAGATACCATACAACTAAGGATATTCTGTAGAGTTTGTCCAGCTCCAAATCGGCCTATCTGTGTGAGCATTTGCAAATAAGACTCAGCCAGCTTTTCCATTATGCTAGATGCAAACCTTTTTGCGTTGAAGGTTACAAATATCGATAAACCGTCATTTTCTTCTACGACGTTCAGAGTTAGATCAAACATTGTCGATGTGTGGGGTAATAATATCGGAGACATGTCGGAGAAATCAGTTATCCCTGGGTGCGAGCTCTCCTTGTTATAGACAAACATGACAGAATGCTCCGCCACAGCAGAAGAAATAGTACCTAGAATTTTTTCGATGGGGACGAATGAGTTCTCTCGGGCAAAATTGATTGACTTCGCGGTTTTCGCCCCCAGCGCCTGGAAAGACTCTTCAGTTTCAACATCTGATTTGATTGCGACGGTGTTCGTCATATTTCCAATTGTGTTGAGGCTTTTAGCATCGAAGCCTCGCCGGGAAACTGGAATCAAGACAATCAAGCTTTGTGACATTGTGTATCTACCTAATTAGCTTTGCGCCGCTCCCATGTGAAAAGTCACAACTTACTGATGCAGCAGAGCTTGGAATGCAGAAAGTAGAGCTTGAAAGATGCTTAGGTGATCCTTGAGTTGAAGTTTGAAATCCTCGACATCAGCGGTTGGTAATTTTAATGACGATGTCTTTGCCAGCGTTCGATTTTCTAAGTCAGTATTGCCACAAGGCCAGCTATAAGTGTCAAAGGGCCCCGCCCCGCTCAGTTCTCGCTTCCATTCCCGAAGTGCATCGTCACTCCGAGCATCATCTTCCCGTACAGCTGCCAATGTCCCCCAAGACAGGTCAATGGTCTGCTTCCAAGGCAAGCCTTGGTACTCTTTGATGATTGCAGTGACCAGTTTGTCACAAGTCCATTCGTCCACCAACACATGATGTATGTTGTAGTAAAGAAATGCATCTTTGGCTTTCGAAGTAAATAAGCGAAAGCTAGAAAGGGGACCGCTTTCAAGATTAAACGGCCTCCTGTAGTCTTGGCTGCAGATGAGCCTCACAGCCGCAAGGACATCCTTGCACGCATCGAGATTGTGGAGCTCCAAGGAAGTTTTTGATTCGGAATTCAGGCGTTGGTTCAATGACTCCGTATCAAAATGCCATTCAAAAGTGATCTTGAATATGTCGAAGAACTCGACAACGGCCTTTAAGCTGTCATACATGAGAGACAAGTCAATGTCACTGAAGTGGAGTACTCTGCCGACGTTGTATGTGCTATCAGAATATCGATTTTGCGCCATCCATACAGCTATTTGGGAATCTGAAGCAGGACGAACATGACCAAGTGCCGGAGATTCTCCTTTCTCACATTCATGCGCCAATTCGAGGTTCTTGTCGACCAACTGAGCCAGACTCCTGATATTTTCAGCAAGCCAGAATTTAGCAAGACTTAAGCTGAAACCATATCGCTTAGCTATGGAAGATCGAAGATGCAGGATATCTAGAGAATTGAGACCTGACTGATGAAGTGGTAAAGTAGCGTCATGTGATTGACGGCCACTAATTGCTGCGATCATCAAACCAATAGAAAGCTCGGTCTCCGAAAGGAGCTGGGTTTCCGCAGTGGCCAAGAGTTGTTTTTGAAGTCCCCTGAACATTTCAATGACGCCCAGTCGATCCAGCTTACTGCTTCTAGTCAATGGCAGATTCTGACAAAGCAATACGAGCGGCACAAGACGTGCTGGTAGATATTCCAAACACCATTGCTTGATTTGGTCTGCGGTCGGTCCATATGTTCCTTTCCTGCTCTCGACTAAAGCGTAAAGTTGGTTTCTTTCGGCTAGGACTGCACATCTTTGCACTCCCTCAAAGGAGCATATGATAGATTCTACTTCTTCGACATCGAGCCTTTCGCCTGATAGTTTGATTTGTTCATCATTCCTGCCCAGCAGCTCGATTGTCATGTCCGGGCGATATCTACCTAGATCGCCAGTAGCAAATAGAGGAATGTCAATCCCCAACATTCGTCGCGAAGTAGGGACAGTTGGCTCAGCGTCGCCGAGGTATCCAGAAAACATTTGAAGGCCTCCAATGCACACTTCCCCAATTTGGCCAATTCGAGTTATATCACCATGGACACTCATGAGAAGAATAATGTTTCCACGAAGTGGGGCTGATATTACACCGACGTCAGACCACGGGTTCAGCAAAGTTGTCGAAACTTGAACCGCACATTCTGTGGGACCGTACCCATCATAAAGCATCACTCTGTCAGCCCACATATCTCGAAGTTTACGTGACATCCGCTCACCCCCAACAACCAAAGTCTTGAGAGATACACACGAGTCTGGGGATAAAACTCGAGCAACTGTAGGAGTGCTATGAAAGTAGCTGATTCGGCGTTCAGTAATTACTGATTCGAGGTTGCTTAGGAGTTTGGCTCTGGGAGATAGGCAGAGCGTGGCACCATTTGTCAGAGAGCCAAATATGTCAACCACAGAGGCATCGAATATATAGTTGGCGAACAAAAGTACTCGCGATTTTTCACCAATACCAGTAGTTGAGCTGGTCTGGATGATGGCATTTGCTACCGCAGAATGACTTAAAATGCAACCTTTAGGGATGCCTGTTGACCCAGAAGTAAACAAAACATAGCAAGGGTCCTGAGGAGTTACGATGGAGGGAACCCCAGCTTCAGTCCACGTTGTCGGTTTCTCTCGCTCTTGCCACACCTCATCTATGCATATGTATCTGAAGTCTATCGCAAAGGCTTCCGAAAGCTTTGATTGGGAATAAGCATCGCCAATGATGATTCTTGCCCCAATACTTTCTAACATACGCCGAATTTTTGGTTCAGGAGACTCAATGTCAATTGGGCAGTATGCTGCTCCCGCTTTCATTACTCCTAGCATAGTAGCTACCATGCTAATGGAATGGCTGAACATTATCGGCACTATGCTTCCACGGCAGACGCTTGATTTTATGAGAAAATTGCTAACGACATCCATTTTTTCTGAAAGCTGAGAGAACGTCACCGCAGTGGCTTCTTCTTCAACCGCAACATGCATTGGAAAGGCCTGAACAGCACCATCGAAGAGGGAAATCAGAGAACTGTTGCTCGGAGTTTGGAGCTCCTCCCGAACACTCGCAAGTGTATTGTTGACCGAAGTAAGCTCAAAGTACGGCTTAGATTGGCCTAGCTCCGCAACAGGAGCCTCTGATATGATGTCTGAGATAATATCTATGTAGTGTTGTATCAGAGACTCAACGTGCCAGACTTGATATAAAGCCTCATTAAATTTCAGAGTAATCATGAGTCCATCTTCAACAAATTCGAGGACCACGCTGAGCGGAATCTCAGAGAACTCTCTGCCACTGATCTCCTGCAGGTGAAACGAACCAAAGGCAATTCGGTCGATTCTGTCCGCATAATTTTCGAATACCAAGACGGTGTCAAATATCCGAGGGTTGTCTGATAACTCAATAATCTCCTCGAGGGAGAGGTGATAATGTTCAAGGGCATCAACGGACGACTGATATATTTCTTTGAGCATTGTATCGAGGTCAGAGTTGCTTCCAGTGTCCACCCGCAGTGGCACTGTGTTTAGGAAATTGCCAGTCATCTCGTCAATGCCGTCGATGTTTACGTTTCGGCCACTGACAACTACGCCAAAAGCCACATCGTTGGTGCCCGTCATTCTGGACAAAATGTGGGCCCATGCCGCTTGCAAGGCAACAACAGGCGTGATATTGCGTTTTTGCGAGAATTCTGAAAGTTTCCCTGCAGATATAGACGTGACAATACGCATGACGGATGCCATCTCTAAGGACCCTGATATAGGTGGATTGCTGGTTATAGACTCTGTCGGGGCATCATTGCGCAAGTACATCTGCCAATATGCCTTCGCCGCCGATTTGTCACGTTTCGTATCAAAATCGACCATATCCGAGAATGAGGGCTTAGACTGAACACGGCTACCTTGGTAGGCATTTGCAAGGTCTCTCAAAATGATACTGAGAGACCAGCCATCACAACTTGCATGATGGCAAGAGAATACGAGCTTATGATTCTGTTCTCTGCCCTCCAATATCAACAGCCGAAACATCGCGCCGCCAAGTTTGAATCCTCTTTCTCCGTCTACTGCGAGCTCATGCATCGATGCCTCTGGCGAAAAAACATCCTGGTTGATTTGAGGGAGTTCGAATATTGTTGATGGTTCCACTTCAACTGAGAAGAAAGACAATAAACCTTTTGACATGATTTGGATGAAGGTGGTGTGCATAGTCGGGTGGGCGAAGCAAATGGTTCGCCATGCAGACACCATCTGTTCGACATCTAGCTTCCCATGAATGTTAAGTGTCACCTGCGATATATAGATCTCTGGGTGTGACTCTGTCTGGAGCAACATAGCACGCTGCATACTCGTAACAGGATACACTCGTCTCATTTCCGGGGGGGAGATTCCCAAAGCGCTCGCCTCAATCTCGATACTTTGCCTGATCTCAAGGAAATCATCGCGGGATTCGAGCATACTGTAGATGCTTCTTGAGCCCATTCCACCACCTAACTCTGCACTGGTCTTCGACCGTGGAATCTGAGAATGCTTGACCGCATTGTAGAGTAGCTCGATTGTAGGCGACTCGTACAAAAGCGACACTGTACATCCGATGATTCCGTTTGCTCTCAAGTTTGACACGTAGCGAATGGCCGAGATACTATCACCGCCTACGCGCAAGAATGTCATGTTTGTGTCTATGTTGTCGTCGGAAACGTGGAAGACGTTTTTCCAGGACTGAATCAGAGTCTGTCCGAGAGTCGTCTCCATAATTGCATTTGAGCTCAGCTGTCGCTCTCGAGGTGGAATCAGAGTTGCGTACTCAGCCTTTTTATTGTGAGAAGAGAACTCCACCGTCCATGATTTGAGTGTCTTGTGATCCAGTTTACCGTTGTGGCTGCATGGAAAGTACCGGACTGGCAGCCAAAAGCGTGGTACCATAGCATCCATGAGCCTTTCAAATGCATGTCTTCGAACCCCCTGGAGCGTCTCCCGGTGATGTGAACTCAAGGGGAGGAGCCAAGAGCAAACAGGATTAGTTGGCTCTATTTGATTTTCGGAGGGAGAGGTCGGAAAGTGTACAAAGATACAAACTTCCGGCTCTGGTAATGATGGGTCCGACCCACCGCACACTTGAACAGCAATCTGGTGCTCTGTGATGCATTGAATTGTTTGTTCAATGTCCCCCAAATTTATCCGGACGCCTCTCACCTTTATTTGGTCATCACTTCGCCCGACGAGATTCAGCTCCCCGTCGAAGGTATAAAAGCAAACATCGCCGGTATTGTAAAGTCTCCCGAGGGTCGAATGGTTTATATATCGAGCATTCATAGACTCCGGAGAGATGTATCCTCGACTGAGTTGGTCAAGCTTTTGAGGTTCACGAGCACCAATGTATAGATCACCTGTGCAGCCTGGAAGAGTTAAGTTTCCATGGATATCAAGAATATAAGAACGAACAGAGGGCATAGAAGTCCCCAGTCTCTGGCCAATGCGGGAGAGGTCGTCTGTCTTTAAAAACTTGCGAGAATGTGTGTTCATTGCCATTTCGGCAGGCCCATACGCGTTTCGCAAGTCAACTAATCCCACCCAGAGCGAGAAAAGCTTCAAAGTTGTTGGCTCGCCCAGGAGAGCAATGAATCGCAGGGTCGGCACTTGAGCCGGACTTTCAAGCAAAGACACGATCGTCGGTGTCGCAAATACATGCGTTACCTCGAGGGATGAAAGACACCGGGTCAAATCGGTGATAAACTCGTCGTGAGATGCAATGCATAGAGTCCCCCCAGCCGCGAGTGTTGCAAACGTCTCCAACATGGAAACATCAAATGTCGTGCTGCATACCATGCCCACACGATCTCCAATCCGCAATTGAAATCGCTCGACATGGCTCATGATGCTTGACGCGGCGGCGGCATGCGATATAGGAAAGCATTTGGCAGAACCAGTTGACCCTGAGCTGAAGCATATGTACGCATCTTCAGCCGGTGATACCTTTACCGGCAGCTGAACGTGCGGCACATCCTCGGATTCAGACACATTGATGACGATACCATCGAATTTTGGGCTCGAGGCATTCCAAATTAAGGAAGTGGTAGAATCAACTATTACAAAGTCCGGACAAATGATATTGACTTTCGCTTCGTTGATAGTAACTTTTTGTTGGGGGTCAAGAACAACCAGTCTACCTCCTCCCATAAGCACTGCAAGCTTGCTGACAACAAGTTGGGCGGACTTGTTAATAAATAGAAGTACTGTCGCTTGGGTAATCAATCCATGTGCTATCAACCTTTGGCAAAGGTTTTGAGCCGTTCCGACCAGATCAGCATACGAGAGCATAGAGCCTGACGTAGTGACTATCGCTGGAGTATGTGGTGATTCATGCGCCATAGATTCCACGAGTTCGTGGAGAAGGACACCATTTCCTTGAATCCAAGTTCTTTCCATTGTCTCTGAAAGAAGTGGCGGAGAAGCCCACTTATGTAATCTATCCTCGTCGATGGTCGAGAGGCACTTCATTTGGAAGTGAGAGACTTGGGTGCCCCGGCTGTTGATATCACACAACGCGGCTTCGAAGCAGCGGGCTATACATTCTATAAATTCAAGCGAGAAGAGGCTTTGACGGTATTCGAATGTTAGGTGCGCCGTCTCAGGGGATGGCTTTGAGAAATGAATAACAAGATCAAATCGACTGCCAGATGATCCCAGCTGCAGGTTTTCGGCTTGGTCGAGAAACACAGCAGTAGATCCGCTGCTGTCGATTTCCCATTGCTTGTCGTGGTAAACGAACATGACTTCAGGTCTAATCTTTCCAGGCCTGCTCTTACTAATCACTTCAACTACTTTTTCAAAGGGAAGCGATCTCTGGTCGCAAGCGCTGTACATTTGCTGTGTCGCGTTCAGACAGGATTCAAAAGTGTCTCCTGGGGCAAGCTCTACTGGAATGAGTAACGTCTTCAAGCAGAAGCCGACAATATCTTGGAATTTGGGATCCATTCCTCGATCCGTCACGGGAACTGCAAGTGCGAATCTGGACCTTTGTGTCATTCGACCCAGCATAATCTGGCACAGCGTCAACCATCCAATGAATGGCGTTGAGCCTGCACAGTGATGTGCTTCAAAAAGTCGCACTTCCTTGATATCCAGGTTTCGAACGTGCATAAGGCTCTCGTCATCTTCAAGCCTTGTCGGGGCCTCGGTAGTCTTGTGCATGTAGAGCTCGGTCATAAAAGGCTCAAATATCTCGAAATCCATGCTATCCCACCACTTTTCTCTCTCCTCGCGTTGATCGAACTTTTCCGTCGTATTAAGATGACGGGAGAATTCTGAGTATTGAGGGAGTTCTGGTAAGGACAGAGGCATTTTCGTATAATTTTTCATTTCCAACAAATGGTATACCGATTGGAGTTCCCGGCAAACTATTTTGAAGGCCCATTCATCAATAGCGATATGATGTATTGTGAAATGTATGACCCAGTCGTTCCCACCTGTGGAAAGTTCATATAATGTCATGCGAACTGGAGAGTCGACCCCCAAATCAAACTTTTGCCTGGACTGTTTTGATATTGTGGCCAGAACAGTCTCCAAGTTTCGCTCTTTGTATCGCGATTCGAGGTAGTCGACGCGGCAAACAGGACTCAATTCGTTTATTGGATGTATCTTCTGATGACAGATTTGGGGCGAGAAATTGCCCTCTTCGTTCTGCAAATCAGAAGGCAAAACATGGTAAGTAGACCTCAGAACTTCGTTCCTAGAGCAAACAACTTTGAGGGCAGATGTGAGTCTCTCCGGCTCTAGCGGAAAGGATTTATTTCGGAGAACGAAATTGCAGCTATAGGAGTGATTTTGCAACAGTGTTTGAGCGGTGAACATCAGCTCTTGGCCTGGTGAGGGTTTGATCCAACGAGAATTTTGTTGCTCGGGAGGCATCGTTTGGTCCTTGTCTGTGAACGGAGAATCATTTTGATTAGAGTTAAAGATATTCCGAGTAATTCGGGACTGGGTGAGCTTTTTTTCAAGAACTCCAGCAATGCATCGTATCGTCGGATTATCGAAAACTTCTCTGAATGTGAGGGACACGTTGAACTTCCTCTTCACATCGTTGACGAGAACCATGAAATCAAGCGAAGTCATACCATATGATCGCAGATTGTCATCGGAAAATGGCGTGTTCTCCGAGAATCGAGCGGCAACAATACTCGCAAGTATTTCCCCAAGACTGTCGTTCGTTGGTGTCAGGTCTGCAGAGAGAGTGCTTGTATTCATATCTGCCCTGGTAATAAAAGAAACCTTGACAATTTGGGACAACTTTTGTTCGTCAACTTTCCCGCTCAACGTCAGAGGTATAGCTGAGACCACGATGAATTTTGGAATCATATATGGAGGTAACAATGCCCGGCAAGCATAGTGAAGCTTCTTGATCAGAGTCGTGTCCTGGACCAGAGTCACTGGCCGGCGACTGTAGGACTTCTCCTTCGTCACAAAGGCATAGATCCGCATACGATCTGCGTGGTCCTTGATTGGGATCACACACGAGTTGATTGAGGAGGCTGCCAGTATCTCTTTGATTCCGGCGATATCGACGCGCTGGCCATTGATCTTGATCTGGGAATCGCGACGGCCGATGAACCTTACTTCGCCAGCATCTGTCAATATTCCATAATCCCCCGTAGCGTATACACGCTCCCTTTCATTCATAACCAGTAGACCCAAGGATGATGCTAGGTGAAGTGACTTTTCAGTTCTAGCATCATCATTTAAATAACCTAGTGTGACACTTTCCCCGGAGCAAAATATCTCACCTTCGACCCCAGCGGCGACAGGGCGCCCGGAATCATCGAGAAGGTGAATTTCAGCATGACTTGCTGCTTTTCCAAGAACACTTGGCTCAGAATCTGCATGGAGGACTTTGGCGATGACGCATGATGCCTCGCAAGGACCTGCAATCGTTGTCAGCTCTCGAGAATGGTTGGGCCCATGACTTTGGACTTGCCATAGAGGTTAATCAGAACAACTTTGTTGCACCAGTTCTGAATGATCTTCGTAGTCACAGGCTCTCCGCAAGTTATCATGTATCTCAAGGTGGTTGTTTCCTGGCTATCTAAGATAGAAATGACGCTCGGAGTGAGGTGGATCACATTTGCTCTCATTTCATTGATCCATTCCATTAGATTTGATGTCAAATGGTCGTCCGATACCTGGCAAAGGGTTGCACCGTTGAACAAGCTGCAGAAAATGTCCAGCAAATGAACATCGAATGCGCAAGATGCAAATTGAAAAAGCCGAGTGGTGGAATCAATATGCTCCATTTGAGAAAGCATTCGCACAGGTTCGACTAAGTTGCGGTGGGAAAGCATAACCCCCTTCGGTTCTCCGGTGCTTCCAGATGTATAGAGTACAGCAGCTAAGTCATCGCGAGAAACAAGCTCAGTAGCCACGAAAATAACCCGGAAGGGTTGTAGCATGGTTTCCTCAATGCAGGCCCATGGATCAAAAACCACGGAGACTGTGACGTTTGCCTCTCTGAACCGCCCTGCGGAGCCCTTTGGGGATACAACCAAATTTGCCTGGAGGGAAGTTATAATAGCACAGAGCCTGGTATCTGGGCTCCTAGGGTCCAAGGGTACGTAAACGGCGCCAACCTTGGCAAGCGCGAGGATAACATAAATCTGTTCGATGGAACGAGGCAGAAGTACTGGAACAAGCTGGCCCTTACACATGAGGCCTTGGAAGTGTGATGCCACAATGTCTGCCATGTCCTTGAGTTCTTGATATGTTGCCTGAGCAGACCTCTCAAACTGGATTGCTGTTCCTTCAGGACATTTCCTCGCAGCATTTTCGAACAACTCCACAATGGTGTTCGGGGATGAAGTGAGATCGACTTGATCTAACATGGCGAACGCCATGGTGACGGTTAACTCAGTCTTTTCCGCCCAAGATATTGAGAGTAACGGTAATATATGTAGCCAGTAGAGTCAAAGAAAGACTTTGAACAGATGCTGTATAATTTTGTACAGCAATGGGATTCGTGGACACCCAGCTAAGTATACGGCCGAGGCTTGCTCTGATCGCTACTTTTAAAACTGCCTGTAACCAACTTGTTGGTGAGGGGTGATTTGAGTAGGCCTGGAGAAGGCCGAGTTTTTCGCGTGCTTCCAGTGCGGAGGCACGACCCCTCGCCGTTTAAAAGAGCAAAGTTGGTCCTGTGGCATAGGATCCGTGGATTACATGCTGCCGAAATTTCTGCAGATGCTGGTCTCCAACTTCAAGTCTTGAAGTCGGAATCTGCCTCGGTGCCCATTTTCACCCTCTCACAGTAAATTGATTCCTCCACCCCACGGAGGTCTGTGTAATGCACTGTAACGTTGGCGCCCGAAGCAACGTATCTAATGCGCCTCCCTACTGCCTTGCAGGACACCTCGAGCGAATTACAACCAGTCCTCCATGGGGAAACTTAATTTTTGATAAGAACGACATGCTATGGGCCTTTTCAGGCAAGACAGCCGTGCGGCCCAGAGGTCTGAACTGTGCTATCTCAGCGGGCTAGATTGTGGTGGACTGCAGAACGGAGTGTGTCTATCACAAGTTCTCGCCGGACGTCCACACAGATCCGGAATAATTGGGGTATTGGCGCGAGTGACGGGCAGGCTCTCTGAGGCAATTGCATGAAGACTCAGTCATGGGGACGAAATTGGACGAGAGATATCGTTCCTGTCACTAATTTCTCTGCTCAATCAAATCCAAGATGTCCACGGACTACGTTTCGCAATGGAAGGATATAATGGAAACGTCACTGACCCGCCAGTCATTCCTCGAAATTTTGGACGGCAAGATACCTTACATTCTCGAGTCTCAATTTCTACATCGCGATGTTGCAAAGAAGCTAGAGGATGTCCTCGCGCCTCAATTGATACCGTATCTTCACGCCACCGGCCCAACATTGCTGAAAGTTGGAGTAGCGCAGTTTGAATTCCAAGCATTGTCAGAAGCGGATGTTCAGAATCGCCCCGACAACGGTATGTCTGCAAATTGAATCGATTGGCCGTTACACTAATAACTCGGCAGCAAAGGAGCGCTATTTCATCGAGGTCCAGAAGAACAAGCATTTACACGACCATATAACGACAATTTCTGGACAGAATGTTTGGCAGACAGTTGTCGACAAACTTCGATCACTGTTTCCCGAGTGGGACGTGGTCGTAGCGGATGAGGGGCCTGGCAAAGAATACTTCTCGGGTATCTTTCGATCAATCAACGACTCGACCCCTATTCATTGCGACTGGTCTCCCTATGATAGTCGTACCGAAGATTGGGTCATTAACCAGGTTACCAAGCAAGCGGTGTTCAATCTTTATCTCGCACCCTTCGCAGGAGGCCGAACAGAGATACACGACGTGCAGTGGACGCCCGACGCCCTGAAATTTCGAGACACCGAATCCTATGGGTACTCATCGGCAATTGTTGAAGGACGCGAAACTGCTACCATTGAGCCAAAGGTTGGGGATCTCTGCCTTTTCAACACCAGGAACATGCACCAGGTTTTCCCCGTTGAAAAAGAAGAGGATCCCAATATGGAGGGGTTAATAAATGGGAAGCGAGCAAGGTTGACTCTGAGCAGTTTCATTGGTCTGCTCCCTCAGAGAGAAGGCGAAAAGCCGCGCTTGATTCTGTGGTCTTAACAGTTCGTAATTTGGAGGAGTAGGACTTTTCCATCTGTACATACAGAGCTCCAAATACAGATCTATTCATATGTTATCTTCTGCCATTTCCATAGCACCCTGCACAATGGCCTTTGACTTCCTGCCAGGGTTCGGGGCGTTCTGCGAAGTGCTCACTATAATTTAGCGATAGCTCGCTATATTTTCAAGCGTCCGGTCGCTAAATGTGCTTCGCTAAGGCTGCAGGGTCCACGAATACTACGTACAAGTGTTAATGATTGTAACTGCAGGGGTAGACATCCGACAAATGGGCCAATCAACATCAGCTGTCCACCCAAAAGTCAGCTGTTAATGCTGCTTTAAAAGAACCATCCTACGTATGATATCCACCCCATTTTGCCAACATACCTTTTTATGCCATCAGAACCATCAACACCAACTGTTTCTACTGTGCCTACACCTAAAACACCTTGTCGCAATGCTTCTAGAGACAATAGACTGCACGTGCAGACCCTATACTTTGATGCAGGCTGGTCAGTTGATGATATCCGCCTGCAACTCCCATACTTGACCAAACGCCAGATTTATTATGCCTTAAACCAGAGACCTACTCCACAACGCTCTACAGGCAATCCTGTCCTTTTAGACACTCCTCATCGCAAAGCTCTAATCAAATGGTGACCCAGAGCTCTTTCACTCGCGAGATACCATGGGCAGAAATCCCTAAATGGGTAGAATGGAACTGTAGTGGGTTTGCCATTAAGACAGCATTCAAGAAGGAAGGTTATACAAGAGCAGTGAGTTGGAAAAAATCATCACTTTCAGAGGTTAATAGAATCAAAAGGCTTAATTGGGCTATTGAGCATTTGGACTGGACTGATGAGCAATGGGATAGTATATACTGGAGTGATGAGAGCTGGGTACAGCCAGGATACCACAAAAGGCAATGGTGCACGCGCAAAATAGGGCTGTCAGAAATCAATCACCCTGATTGCATATCCCACAAATGGCAAAGAAAGATAGGATGGATGTTTTGGGGGTCTATGAGTGGCAGATATGGCAAAGGGCCAGGATTGTTTTGGGAGAAGGAATGGAAAACAATCACCAAGGAATCCTATTGTGAACACACTTTCCCCATCATTTGGAATTACTTTTACAATTCCACAGACCCTCATCCAGGCCTATTATTCCAGCAAGATGGAGGACCAGGGCATACTGCAGCATACACTATTGCATACATGAAAGATAGAGGTGTTGTACCCATCTTTCATTGTCCACTCTCCCCAGATCTTAGTCCTATTGAGGCTCTGTGGGATAGAATGAAGGATATTTTGGCTGCATTGCATCCAGAAGTGCACAGGAAGTTTATGGTCCTTAGGGCAGCTGTTTTGGAAGCCCGGAACCTTATCACAGACGCAGAGGTTAGAGCATTAGTCCATACAATGCACCAGCGTTGTCAGGATGTCAAGGATGCTAATGGATGGATTACAAACTGGTAGAATAGTCTAAATAGCCTCATTTTTGGAAAATGTTTAAGATTTTGCCTTCGTGGTCCCATTTTTAAAGCAGCGTGAGTGGCGAATTTACAATCATTAATCCCTGTACGGTGTACTCCCTCCAGGGTGTACTGATTGTAAATGCAAGGGTATGTCCGATCAAGCTTGGCCAATTAGACAGTCACAGAAATAATGACTAAAGTCAGCTGTTTTTGAGGCTGCTTTAATAAATAGAATGTGATCGCTCCTTTCCTAATATCTCTTGCAATAGCACAGCGGAATTATTTATATACTTTCCTACACCTAAAGATGGAATTTCAGCTCGTAGCATGTAGACGAAGTCGGAGAACGCTTCAAAAATCTTTAAAATTATACAAACATCCAGATTTGAATCGCCTCAATTTGACTCTAAATAGGGCAGCATGTCTGGTGGCGAAGTTACAATCAGTGCACCCTGTACGGAGTACGTCCGTAAGCGGCGTAAATTTGATTCGTGTACATCCCAGGGCTTCTACAGGCCATTTCAGCCCTGTTTCTCGGTATCCAATAATCGAACTCATCTCAGAAGAAGGGTACTGAGCCCCAGATAGAGAGCTGCAGGCTGTATCACGGGCTATTTGACGCCACACAACCGACAGTCGGCGGCTACAGTATCGGTATCTCCACGTTCCTAGGTATATGGTATCTGTGTGACAAGCTCTCCCCTATGCTCGTACGTTACACCCCATATATTAATTCTTCTCTCCATTGAAGCGCAAGACCTAAATTTGGCCATTTGGGACTATCATCTCACGAGCAGATCATCAATACTGGTTAGTATTATGAACGAAGATCCAGAGTCTGAGAATGAGAATGAGAGTTTGTTGGAATCTCCGCTATCGAACAAACGAGCAGGAGTCCAAGCCCGTCGAGTCCTCTTCTTTGCTATTACGCTTTTTGTCCTTGTGGATGTAGTCATGGTCGGAATGGGCCCAATGTTTGTTCGAATGGAAGAGCTGTCGATTTGTCGCTCTTACTACTTTCAACAAGATCCTAGTCTCATCGATGACGATGGGAATGTTGAAGAGACACTGTGTAAAGTTGACGCAGTCCAGGCCGAACTGGCCTTTATCAGCGGTTGGCTCGGCTTCTTCGAGACGATACCAGGTAACTGATTTCTAGCACCGCTGGGCAGCTCCAGTTTGGTTATTGTTTTCCCTTACCAAAGACTCATGCTAATGTCGCCCAAATTTAGGTGTTCTTCTTGGGATATTCTTCGGGCGTCTGGCTGATATAAAGGGCCGCAAGTTTGTTTTCCTAATAAATCTTGTCCCGTTATATGTGTCAACCATATGGATCTCCGTAGTCTGTACGCTGATCAAACTTCTCAAGCTATGGAATGGTCCCGTCGCTAATGCATCCTCAGGCTACTTCTTTTCAACCTTTCCGGATCCCAAAAGCCTCTGGCTCTCCTCCTTGGGGTACTTTGTGGGTGGTGGACCGCAAATGCTTGGCACGATGCTGCTGGCAATGATTGCGGACGTTACCCCAGAATTTGACAGGTAAGTAAGCAATATCAAGTTCAATCGCACCTCCAATGCTTAGGTCCCGAGGATTGCTAACAATCCTTGATACCTTCAGAGCGAAGGCTTTTGTCTTCGTAGCAGTGTCTCAACTGATTGTTGAGTTTTTCCTAGCCGAGGTCGGAGCCTTCTTGCTGGCGAAGGATTTGTATCTCCCTTTGCAAATTGGTCTACCTATCGCAATTCTTGCAATTCCGACAATGCTCCTCATGCCAGAGACTCTCTCGTCGTTAAATCGTCCGCACGTAGATTTCCAGGCACTGCCCACGGATGACGGCCAGTCTTCCACAACCACCTCCCCACCCGTTGGTCAACGCGGTACTGGGTGGAACTTCCGTATTCGATTCTGGAATTACTTTGACGCTCTATTTACTTGTTCATCTCTTATATTTTCCGGACTCTGGAGAAAACGAAAGATTTTGATTATCTTTTTAGTTTTCTTCGTGGGCGTTCTCGATCGAGGCACCTTTGCTCATGTTCTCCAATACATATCCAAAAAGTTTCTTTGGAAAATTGCGGAGGCAGGCGTGCTTGCGCCAGTTGTATCTGCATTCAGACTTCTGATTTTGGTCATCGCAGTCCCTTTTACAATGCAATTCCTTCGTCGTCGACGCTGGGAGACAGATAGCATCGATTCGTTCATCGTAACATTTGGTCTCATTGGTATCGCGATTGGCAATTCTATTGTCGCTATTTGTTCGACCTGGCAACAGCTCACCTTTGGTAAGGTCTTTACCTCAGGCCTTAGATATTCTAGACTGACCAATTCGTCCAGGGCTCTTCATCTCTGCCTTTGGGTGCGCAATCTCGCCCTCTCTTCGCTCCACGGCTTCAAATCTTGTGCCAAATACATCCTTGTCACATTTGTATTCTAGTATAACTGTGGTACAAATGGTAGCACGTTTAGTCGTCGGACCGGTTTTTGCGTACGGCTTCAAAGCAGGCTTGACGTCCGGGGTCCTAGGCCTGCCTTTTTTGATAGTTGCAGCGGCCCATTTCTTTGCGGCATTCATGTACATAACTTATTTCTAGAGTCCCAAGCATATTCGACAGATTGAGCTTCACTCGACGAGCGAGGTTTTGCTTAGGCATTAACACAAAGAACGTTTCGACGTTAGCACGTTCCCGCTTGAAAAACGTGACCTTTTTGCTTTAGCTATCTTTAAAACATTCTTGAGGTCTCTGAAGGTAGAGCCTGTGTTGTGGCAAGTTTCATTAGAAAACCAGGCTCGGTGGCCTTTTTTGACGCTCAGGGTGACAGCCATTTCAGTTCTCGGATTCAGAGGGTTGCAATTTTCAGACGTTTCTATGGAGACATTCAAGAGAACTTCATTTTAGACAATCTCATATTGCCCTGCGAAGCTGAGCGGTCTGAAGTCAATGAACCGCGAGCCCATCGACCCAAATAGTCAAAAGAACATGAGGAGTATACACCACCAGCTTCACGAACAGATATTACGGCTATGAAAATCTCTCTTGACTATCGTACAAGTGCTTGGGCTTCCCTTTATATTCTAGATTCCCTCCGATAAGACCAGCTTGCCAGAAAAGCCTGATACATGAGCAAAATTTGCTCTCAACGAGGTAATGCTGCCGCCTCATTGTCAGCCATGCTTCAAATCGGTGGATAAAACCACACGTACCTCGGGTGTCCGTTGTGTATTGCCCAGGCATCACTGCCTTCAATATGGACGTTTTTCCAAAGATCTCCATATGTTGGCTCCCAGTGAAAGACCCTTTGACTGTTTGGCTTCTCACCTACATCCAGATGTGCGTTTTCCTTTGCAATTATCGTAGCATCGCCCACACTTGCAGCTCCATTGCTGGTGAATTTTTCATCTTCCTGGACCTGGACCGTGACCTCTCGATATGCGCTACCAACACCACTTTCACTCCATGAATTTTCCATGATTTTGGTCCAATACACGTCTTGCTTCTCGACCCCCACTCGGACCGGAACGTTGACATTATATACTGTAACATTCTCATCCCAGTTATTCAAAAGCCACTGTATGATCCGAACAGCGACACGATTTGCTTCCTTTACTGCTGCTTCTAAACGTGGCTTTCGAATTTCGTAGGAGACGGCAATGGCTTTGCGTTCCAGACAAGCGCCTTCGAAGGCCGCCCCAACAGTTCCAGAGGAGAGGGCAAAGATACTCGAAATGTTGCAACCGAGATTGGGGCCTGCTATGACAACATCGCTGGTCGGAAAGAGGTGGGATAGACCAAGTTGGACGCAGCAAGCCGGAGTTCCATCAGCAAGTGTCCATGCTTTCGCTTCGTTTTCGGGGACATATTGTGTGGTAGTAATCCATTCGCCAGGAAGATGAGCTTTTCCAATCCAAGACCGTTGGATATGAGGCAGAATAACAGAAACTTCATGCTCGGTGTATTCTTGAAGCGCCTGGACGAACGAAAGTATGAAAGGGGAGGCTATTGCATGGGGAGGTCCATCATCGTTTGTCACCTTTGGGGATGAATTAGTATAAAGATAGATAGGAATCGCTCAGGCTATGTGGGGTAAACATACAAGCAATTTCATGGTGGAGGGCCGTTGGAGACGTGGAGTTCTTTCGTGAAGTAGCAATGAATGCTGGAACCGAAGTAGACTACGGGATTCTTCAATCACGCGGCTGGCTTTGACCCCTTCCACCCTGGTGCACGATAACACTGCAGGTAGGCAGAAGGGTTCTCCCGACAAGCTGCAGGAGAGACCTTGTCCGCTTGGGCGGAGCAGATTCAGCTGACTATTGGATTGTTGGTTGGTTGTCTGCCTGATCAAAACGACGCCCGAGTGCGCAAGGAACCAACACATTCCAACATGCAGCTCTAGATACTCCCTTCAATGGGGTGGTTAATTTAGCTCACTGTGACTCTATTTAGGTTAGGGATAGTGGGGTAGATCAGGCCCCAGTGCCATCCCGTGTGTGTAACTGCATGAAAGTTGGCGACATGCCACCATCATACCAACACATACCAACACACACAGATTCAAGCCCTTGCCACAAATTTTCGGGTACTTCGCTACTCCCGCTTTTTTATGTGTCTTGACTTCGGAGGCTATTCTGGACCCGTACAGATTTGCGTCCGAGTAGAATGCGGATTTGGCAGCAAGCTTTGTTTTAGGTTTGTGGTTTTCCATACTCTATGCACTGAGGCGCAGTCGAGACATTTGAGGTTGGCTTGGTCTCACTCTTTTCTATTGGTAAGAACCCCCCGCAAGGCAGTCACATGCCCCCAAACTGATACTACCCAACGTCTTTTTAAATGTTAATTGTCACCTGAATACAGGGGTTTAGCTCGGCGAAGGAGCTCGAATTACAGGGTGGTCCCACCAATTAGAACA